>WNWU01000011.1:30564974-30593012 GCA_012654045.1 Ptyas mucosa | reverse complement strand
TCTGGGAGTTGAAGTCCACAAGTCTTAAAGTTGCCAAGGTTGGAGACCCCTGGACTAAGGCATGCTGGCTGGAGAACTCTGGGAGTTGAAGTCCACAAGTCTTCAAGTTGCCAAGGTTGGAGACCCCTCCACTAGACAGACACCGAGTTACTCAGCCCCCCCCCATCTCCTCCATCCTTGAGCGAGCCCTGCCTAAGGATGAAGCCCACCTCCTTCCCTCGCCAGCATGTTGGGCGGCTTGTTTTGACAGCTGAGGAGTAGTGACAGTGCCCGGAGAGCATGGCCCAAACTTTGTTTGCAAATGCTGAAAGGGGTGCAGTTTTCGGCCCCTTAGCCCGCACACCAGCTCTTCACCGTTATTGTTCATTTATATTCTAGCCATGGGATAGTAATATTAAACCCAGGCTGTGAAAATCGGGATGACAGCAGTTCAAATCTAGTAAGGCTGTTGGGGATGCAAGAAAGATATGGGGAAAGGGCTTTCTATGCAAGTTTCTAACTTTCAAGGAAGTTTCTGTTGTCTGTACAGTTATGGGATGATTTTAAGTTACTTGCTGGTGTTTTACGATTCCAAGAATATGAAAATAAAACCTCAAGTGGGTGGATTGGACGTAGGATGAAACAGCCAAGGGATTTGTTATCTCCGAGTATCTTAACGCTAATGTTTCTCTGTATGCCGCCTTATTTTGTTCTGCTGCTGAATTCAGGCCTAATTGCCACATATTTGAACAGATAAAGTAAGTAGAAATTTAGTAGTAGCAATAGCAATATTGGTGGAAACTAATCAAGGAGAGAAGCAACTTAGAACTAAGGAGAAATTTCCTGACAGTTAAAACAATTAATCAGTGGAACAACTTGTCTCCAGAAGTTGTGAATGTTCCAAACCGGAATTTTTTAAGAAGAGATTGGAAAACCATTTGTCTGAAGTGATGTAGGGTTTCCTCCTAAGCAGGGGGTTGGACTAGAAGACCTCCAAGGTCCCTTCCAACTATAGAACTGTTTTTCTATATTCTATATTCAATAGCACTTAGACTCATATGCCGCTTTACAGTGCTTTGCAGCCCTCTCTAAGCAGTGTACAGAGTCAGTCTATTCAACAATCAACCCAACAATCAGTCCTCATTTTACCGACCTCGGAAGGATAGAAGGCTGAGACAACCTTGAGCTGTTGAGATTTGAACTTGCCAAACTATTGGCAGCCGGCATTCAGCAATAGCAAAAGTAATGGATGATTATGAAATCTCTGCCCCTTTTAATTCAGCCCTTACTTGTCAGACAGTTCTGTCCGGAAAAAGTTGCAGCTACTATCAAAGAGTTATTAATGAATATATGGAAATGTTACTGATTTGAAAATTGTAATATATCTCTTGTTAAGGAATCTTCGAACTGTTTGTACTGTACACAACATACAACATGCTGTAAGGTATAATCTGTATGTTTGGTTTTGAATCCACTCAAGGTGGCTTTAGTCATTCAAATGAATGAAAGCATGGTTTTAGCACATTGTATGAACCCAAATTCAGCGATATAGGCTTTGTTAATATTTTAGCCTACGTTAGAGCCCTAGGCTTAATTGTTTTGTTATTATTTTATTTGGAAAGCATCTGAGCAATTATGTCAAAAATCTGAAATGTACAAATTTGTTTTGGGTTATTGGTTATTGTTCATATTTTATTTTTGTGTCAATTTGGAAATAGAGATCTTTGTTTTGAAAGCATTACTTTTAGTAAATATTCTTGTAGTAAATTGAATGATTATGTAAATTATTCTGCATTGTAAAGTGAATTTCATTTTGGTTTGCTTCAGAAGGATATGTACTAAAATTATTTTCCAATTGTCTCTTGTTCATCAGAGAGAAATACAAGATTGTGTTCAAATATTCATTAATTTTCTTCCCAAAGTCATTCCAAATAATTTTGACTTTTTAGTATAATTGCAGTTTATCTGAAGTCTCATATATTTGTGCGCTATTAATGTTTAGTTAATGTATTCGTTTTCCATAGACTTTGGTACCTGAAATTTTTTTAAAAAACTTTTCTTACTCTTTTGATTTGTATCATAACTTGCACATAAAACACTGTAGTTAGAATATATAATCCCAGAATAAAATATAAGTTATTATAGATATTCTATAATTTTAATACATATGTTTGTTCTTTTATATTGTATTAATTAATAAACATTTTTTTAGATATCCTTGCAGGGCTTGGTGAAAAGAGGAAGTACTGCAACCTATGCTAATGTGCTATCCAACCTTCCTGAAACAGAAGTTACTACTTTAGACAATGGCTTACGAATAGCATCAGAAAAGTCAAACCACCCTACATGTACAGTAAGTTTTAATTTGGGGTTTTTTTAAAAAAAATGGTTGGAATTCCTTTTTTTTCAATTGGGTCTATACTCAATTCAGGCTTGATATTTTTAATGGAAGGAATCTAGTAAAACCTTTAAAAGGTATAAATTTTCTTAAGCTGCAGCTCACTTCATCAGATGCATAGAGTGGCTAGACTGATTACATTTACATATTTCCAATAGAAAGTAACTTTCCCTAAAAACTGAAAGATAGCAGACTCCCAAGTGAGTCTTTTATGGCGTCCAAGCTATTCAGAGAAATATAATCTATACTTAAGCCAGAGAAGTCAGTGATTCCATGGCAGAAAAGCAGACCATTGAAATATGGCCACTATTTCAGATTTTTCTAGTTCTCTGAGCTTGGTTGTTATCCTGCAGATGGCTATCATTTCTGCTTTTACTTTTTTAATGTCTAACAAGTGAGCATACTCTAGAATTAATTTTCAATTCAGATAGAGCAGTTTACAAAGCTCAACTGGACTTGCAATCGCGTGTTGTGAATTGTAATATGCTTTAGGTTACTTTGAAATTTCTCCTAGCACAGGTCTTCTTCAGCAGAATTGATTACTTCAATGAAGGAATTATTTCAATGTATCAAAATTTCCAATATTTTATTGGAAATTCTGTTGTGTGGTAATGATGACCATGTTATTATTAAGCTTAATAAATTGCTATTGAAATTGAACTTGGAGAATGAGTATGTGAAGCTTTGCATTATTCAGTGGGCAAAGAATTTTGGATCTAATATGATGCTTGAGCAATGAGAAAACATATTTTTCCATGTGGATAGGTTTAAAATTTACATTAGTAACATTTAAACTGCTTATTCTAATGCCAAATAAATTGTCAAGAATCTATAAAGATACTTCAAATGAATGTTGGAAATGTAAATGTAATGAAGGAACCTTTTACCATTTATGGTAGACAAGTGATAAAGCCAAGAAATATTGTGTAGGATTCACATCTTGATACAGAAGTTTCTCAAAGTGAATATAAAGATAAAACCTTTCTTTTTTTGCTTAATGGATAAAGAACTTGAAAAAAATGGAACTTTGGTGTTATATATGCCGATAGCAGAAAGATGGAAGGATACAGTGATGGGTTGCCCCTGGTTCGCACTGGTTCTATAGAACCGGTAGTAAAACCAGCAGGAGGCTCTGCCCACCGACCCCGACGTCACCAAAATGCTTCTGCGTATGCGCAGAAGAGCGCGCGTGTGAACAAAGCGAGCGCGCGCGCACGGCCCCATTGCAAACCGGTAGTAAAGGTAAGTAGAACCCACCCCTGGAAGGATACTTTGATTCCCACAATAGTCGAATGGTTGCAAACATTGATGGAGTTAGCAGAGATGGCTAAATTGATTGTTTTGATTAAAGAATACAATTAATTTCATTTAGAATAGAGTAGAATAGAATTTTTATTGGCCAAGTGTGATTGGACACACAAGGAATTTGTCTTGGTGCATATGCTCTCAGTGTACATAAAATAAAAGATACAATTTCTACTTGAAACCACTTTTGCACTTTGTGCTTGAGGTGGAAAAAAATTAAACTTTGATTTTCGGTTGAATGACTGGGATTTGATAGGATTTGTCAAATGCATTGGCCATGTTAGCTTGGGTAGCTTTGAGATATAATTCAGCAATATTCGGAGATGGAACTTTGGATCTGAAACCTTTCCAATGACTTACCATGCTATTGATATGGAAGGGAAATTTTCCACATGGAATGGGTCAAGAAGAAGTTCAGTCAGTCACAAGCATATTTTGGGAGCGTACTGAAACCTCATGTACCTCAGATTGTCCTCCCTTTCGTTTTTAGGCCAAATCCTGGTGTTACTTTAAGCCTCTGCTTAGATTTTGATTTGTTGACTTAAAAAAACTCTCTCTTAGTATTGACACATGCAGTTTCTATATTTCTAGCCAAATTAAGGAAAGTTACTTAAATTGCAAGATATATAGGACAACAGGGATGTAAGGGTGATTATTCTCTGTGCAGTTGAAGCTCTTGCTTTCAACAGTCTATTATAATTCATTCAGTTTGTATACCTGCCCATCTCAAGTGACTCTGGGCATCAAACAAAATAAAAACAAGCAATGGTACAAAAATTAAAATGCATAAAATACAATATCAGATTAAAATATCCTATAAAGCTGCCCTGATATTTAATATATTTAATCAATTCTTTTTTTAATCAGGTTGGAGTATGGATTAACGTAGGAAGTCGTTATGAAACTGAGAAGAATAATGGAGTTGGGAACTTTATGGAACACTTGGCATTCAAGGTGAGCTGCAATATGATTGAGTTGTACTGCTTCCTACATGTGTGTGGCCTACTGCTCTGAATCCAGAGAAACTTTAAAAGGGTTTCTATATTTCAGAAACAAACTTTTAGTCATTATTATGTTACTTTCCACTCTAATTTAAATTTATTTAGGGCATTTTTATTCCTAAGAAATTTTGCTGTGTGGAGTCTTGGTGCTGTCTGAACTTGGTGGTTTTTTGTAGACATTTCGTTACCAAACTAGGTAACATCAGTGCACTTGTATGCCGTGATACTGTGAAATTTAAAAGTATGTCTTTCTAACAAGTTGAATTATATTTAAATGAAAAAGATTTAAGGAACAAATACTACTATATAGATATATTATTTGTTCAGCTTACAGTTTTTTAAAAAATATAAAGGAACTAAAATTCTTGTATCATTTTCAGCTAACAAAAATGATTATATCCAATAGGATTCATCATATGCAAGAATTGAAAGAAAATAGAGATACTGTAAAAGAGTATCTAGTCCATGTAGTCTCCTGGAGTCAACAATTGATTTGAAGGCTATATATAAAAGATAGTTCTAGCATCCTTTGCCAAATATGGTTCATTCTGAGTTTTGGCCTTTCTGACTTCATCTGCGCAAGAACATAAACCTGCCATAGCAAATCAGGACCGCAGAATCATGTTCCTTCATTTCTGCTTCTTAAGAATACAGTAGATGCATTTAGAAAAGTTTTCATTTCTTCTTGCTTTCTGTTCAATCTTGCTATGCCACCTGGCTAACCCTACTTGTTAGGGATGTCTTCTTGAACTTCCTGCCAAACTGATATTCCTCTCCCTATTTTCTCAGTGAGGAAGTTCATTAGCTTGCTGGGACATCTTATTAGCTGAAAACCAGCATTTTGATTCTTTGAATTTGTCTATTAGGATGAATGTAAGACCATTTCACCATATGCTACCTCAAGGTAGTCTTCATTTAAACCAGAGCTTGTATTGTAACTTAGCTGTTGTGGCCATAGACCTTATAGAAAGAAAATCCTTGCGATAATATGAACTTCATAAATACTGAAGTTGCTGCAAGCACTAAACACAGCATTGATTGTTGATGTTTTATTAGGGCACAAGTAAATACCCTTATGCCCAATTTGAAAAAGAAGTGGAAGGCATTGGTGCACATCTTGACAGCTACTACTCCCGTGAAAAGACAGCCTTTTACATGAAAATTCTACCCAAAGATTTGCCCAAAGGTAATGTAAATTGTCTATGAGTTTGACAAAATTGCTTTGTTTGCATGTTTGCTTTCAATAGTGATACTATTATTCTCTTCCATTACTATTGTTATTCTCTTGCATCAATAGTAATAATAATTTATACTTTCTCAGCAATTGGCATCTAAAGCAAAGGAGATGGATGGTTGAAGTTAAAAGTAAAAGCTTTGCAGAAGAAGTAGACAATTAGTAGTCTAAGAGAGAAATTCATTTATGGGCAGGAGATACAAAAGGATTGACGTTGGCTGTGCCTTGCAATGCCATAAATTGCTCTCTAATTTAAGGGAGTGGGAGGTTTCTCATCCCGGAATGTCGTGGTAACTTTTTAATTTAATTCGACTTGATGATTCAAATAGCATGTCTTTTTTAGCCATTGAGATTCTGGCTGAAATAACACAGAACTGCAGCTTGGAAGATTCTCAGATTGAGAAGGAGCGGAATGTCATCCTTCAGGAGATGAAAGAATCCGATTCTTGTCTGTCTACTGTCCTCTTTGATTATCTTCATGCTTCAGCTTATCAAGGCACACCTTTGGCCCAGACGGCTGAAGGGACAACAGCAAATATAAAGTGAGTTGAACAGAAGTGACATGATTAAGACACACAGATTTCAGTTAGTTAACTGAAATAAAGGGTGAGATAAATACGAGTCTTATTTAAGTTGCAGATGTCTAAACAACAGTGATCAAATATCTTTGCACAGAAAAATAACAGCCATTTACCTTAATTGTTACAATATACATTAGGGAAACTGAGTGTTGGAGTTATACTTAAAGAGTCTATACCATTGATGGCGAACCTATGATATACATGCCAAAGGTGATACACCACTACTCTTTGGATAACTAGCCAACGTTTACCAACAACTGAGACCATGATTCTCAAAAGAACATTCTGTTCTCACACCATTTTCTGGGAAGCTCTGGGTCATGGGGCAATTGCACCGATTTCCAAGGCTTGAACATGGGGAACAACATGAGGTGGCCTGTTTGAGTGGCACCAGTGGCACTAGGACAACTGGAGGTCCAAGAGTCAAGTTAGGCATATTTCAAATTTTTGACATGCCAAGCCTGAAAGGTTTGCCTTCACTGCTCTAGAAGTATCAAGTCAGCTCTACCTGGTGCAATCATTGTGATACAGGTCTGAAATACACAGTTCTACTGCTTTTTTTTTTTTCGGGAGTGGGGGGCTTCCAAGGAAATATCTCTTAGTAGTTAATGTAAATGGGTATGTGTTCTGTGTATTCAAAAAAAATTGTCTACATAAACTGTGACTGGTGGGGGTGGGGAAGTTGATTGAAAAGGGGGGGGGGGAAACAGTGACAGTTTGATTTTCAAAAAATTCTAGAACGGAATTCAAAATATTTATTTTTAATTTAATTTATTTTTTAAAAATAAATAGTTTTATTAAACTTTTGGGCGAAGCCTGTAATTGAAAAAGAAGATTAGTAGAAATCTTGCCTGGAGTTTCATGATCACATACATATACATGCACGTAACATATGCTATACACACACATATATTAATCACAGACCATTTAGAATACAGAGCAGAAAAAAGAGTTAGCAAGGTTGCTTCTATATGGTATAAAGCTATAACAGTGTCTACTTGTTCTGCTTCGGGTTCTGCGAAGCCTCCTCCCAGAAGGTAACAAAGAAAACTGGTCATGGAGAGGATATGTAGCATCCCAGATCCTGGTCAAGCATCACTTATATGCCATGTCATGGATGGAAGGTAGTGTCTTAATTTAAATCCAAAGTATTAGATCTTATGCTAATACCCATATGGCTAAGGCATAATTATAAAATATTGATTGTGGAGTACTCATACATGCACATATACACATGTAGTACAGAAGCTATGACCCTTAATAAGCTGTTGCTTGGCTTCTTTCACCAGTTTTTTTAAGAAAGGAAGTAAGTCACCAGGAGTGCTTAATGGGTTTTTTTGTATCGTATACAGGGGTGAAATAAGTTTTCGTTGTTATAAACTACAGCTAAATCATTATTAGTACAATCCTTTAAAGCAGGGGTTCTCAAACTTTGCCTGAAGCACTCAGAAACGGCTCTTAAAAATCTACAGCTAAAAACACTTAAGTTGCTTTTGACACTCTTTCCCAGTCCAGACTCACACGCATAAGATCCTCTCTCACTTTCAGTCTTGTATTTTATACTTTTCATTTCCCCATTACACACACACAGAGGTATATAGTCACACAATTGCAGTTCCTTGCTCATTGCAGACTCATATCCCCCCATCTTTTCTCCACCGTCTCAGTTCCTTCTGCAAAATTGGGGCCTGAGTGGCGTAGGAGGCTAATGCCTCCTACTAAGGCAGCATTTAACATCCAGCTGCCTGCAATTACTGCGAGTTCTAATCTCACCAGGCTCAAGGTTGACTCAGCCTTCCATCCTTTCTAAGGTGGGTAAAATGAGGACCCGGTTTGTGGGGGCAATAAGCTGACTTTGTATAAAATATACAAAAAGTATGAAGGCTATTGCTTAACGCATTGTAAGCCGCCCTGAGTCTCCGGAGAAGGGCGACATATAAATATAAATAAATAAATAAATGAGAGAAAAGAGCTTTGTAGGAATCTGGTCTTCTCCAGGCATGATTATTTTTTAAATTAATTACTCAGATTTCATGTAGATCTGTGGAGATGTCTGGTGTTCGGTGATCAACATAATGTATGCATCAAATTCTGAGAGGATACATGAGGAAGACATTCTAACTTTGTTTTAAATAATTCTGTGTTTTTTTTCCTCACTTAGTATTTCTGAAATTAGTTCAGTATTATCCTCATACTGAATACTGAAGTTGGTATAAAACAAAAGAGACACCTGTTTATTTATGTTTCTAAGACACGTCTAGGAGAAAAATCCTATCGGGGCAAAAAGCTAGCTGAACATAAAAAAAAGCAAACCATGAGTAAATCCAACATTAGGAGCAACATAATACAAGGTTGAAACCTTTCCCATAAAATCAACTGCAGTTCCAGCTGCTACCTTGGACAGAAGGGCAAGATGGCACATAAAGCTACTGTGTCTTTTTCAGTCTGCACAGATGCAGAGCAATCCAAAGAAGACAGTTGGTGTGAAGAGCCCTCTCAGACATTCGAAAGGATTTTTTTTACCCTTTTGATTTCAATGTGGTGCCCAGCCCTAGATTATACTAAATAACACATATGTTTAAAAAAATGAAAAGTCAGTATGTTTCTAAGCTCACAGATGCCAAGTTCAACACAACGCCATACTTTTTACAAATTGTAAATTATGAGAAGTATTTTTTATTTCTTCTAGGAAATTGACTCATGCAGATATAGCAGAATACATGGGAACTCATGTCAAAGCACCTCGCATGGTCCTGGTAGCTGCTGGAGGTTAGTGTAAGCTGGTCTTCTTTTAATTTCATCTTTTAAAAATAGGTTCTAATTGTCAAGGTTCCAAGTAATACATCCCATTCAATAAGAACTCCGAGGCAGGCATATTCCTCAGAGAACATTTTTATTGGGACATACCAAATTGGCATATTCTTGGTGGAAAATCAGATGTATGTTTCCGCCAGTTTTACACCCAATTAAAAGTAAAACTCCCACCAGAGTCACCAATCACATGGTCCAATCAGCATGTAGTCCAGCATGTAGCTAGGTGACTTCAGTCTCCACCTTTCGAACACCTGCACCAATGTCCTTGATTCCCAGGAGAAAGAATTTTATTTTGGCTACAACACTCCAGCTATCTCTACACCCCACCCCTCTCCCTGGCCCCTTCGCTCCAGGCTGTGTCAGCCCTGAAGCAGAGAGAAAAGAAACTCCCTAGAGAAAAGCTACAAAAAGAATATGGCCACAGTTCAGCCAACTTCAGGGCTGATACTAATGTTATAGGAACGTAATCATGACTATATGATACAAGCAAAGACCATCATGTTTAGGATAGTGAAGTACGTCGAGTCAGATCAACTCTTGTAAACTAAGGGGAATATACACATTTCTATTATGGCAAAAGCAAAAGACTGAAAAAGTTGGGGATGGCCATCTCTGGGGGATGGGCTGTGCTAAGGGGAGCGGCCTCTCCCTCTACCACTGATACCTTTGGCTTTTTCATTGTTTTCTCCCTTCTCCACCCCACCCCTCAATAATTTCTATCCAGAATATCTTTATTCTGTGCATGAACCAAAATGCTCTACTGAGGAACACCAAATGATGGACTGAAATTATAGGAAGGCAGAAAAAAGAATCCTATCACTAGGAATAGACAATAGAACCAAGGGGTTAGTGGTGGTTTGTTCTCCAAGCTTGTTTAGTTTCCAAACAAGCTCAGAGAAGAAAACCACCACCAACATCTACCACCCGAGCTACAAATATTTCCCACCATTTCTAATAGAACCAAGGGCCCAGTAAAGAGAGCCACAGAGTTGACCTTGAGAAACTATGCAGAAATAATTATAGAAAACGCGTTAAGCCCAAGAAACAGAAAGAATGCCAAAGAAGCTCAGGCTGGATGTACCGTTATTTGCTGGGATATAAGAGGGAGAGGAGGGAAAATACAGACTTTTTAAAGATTCTGCTACTACTGCCTGTAGCCACGGTCTAACAAGTAGTGTCTGTTAAAGGGTTGTCATCCAGAGAGATTTCACTGGGTATGTTCAAAAAAAGTCATAAGTGGGGATGTTTTAATTTTATATCAGTTTGGAGAATAGTTTCGCAGCTGTTTAGCAAAGATTTCTCTTTTAGCAGCCCCTGTTGGAAGAAACAATATTCATATTCATTAATATTCATATTGCCTTGTTTTTTAATAGATGTTGGTCATAAAGAACTGGTGGATCTTGCCCAGCAGCATTTTGGCAATGTTCCTTTTAAGTACAAAGCTGATACCATACCTATTTTGTCCCAAAGTCGTTTCAGCGGGAGTCAGGTAAGAGTCTTCCTGGCCTGGCATTATCATAAAATAAAATGTACACGGAAATAATGCAGTATAAATTCTATTTAGATCACTTTTTATTAAAGTGGCTTCTTGAATGTGAGCATGCCGATGATGCCCAGGTGTACATCTCCACCCTGGGCTGACCAAGCAATGCCACTGCGGTGCTTTCCCAGTGCCTGGAGGCTGTGAGGGTCTGAATGGGAAGAAAGGCTTTAGGTCTGACAAGACTGATTTGCTGTGGATTTTCATGATTTCCTGCTCTGGATATTTTCTATCCTTCAATCTGCCTGGATTGACAGATCTTGTTTGATGAGCCTGTGACAGTCATTACTGTGTTCCTTACCCATGGTGACTATTACTTTAGTCATCTCCCATTTTGATTAATGTAATGCCCTCTATATGGGACTGCCCAGAATGCAGTGGCAAAGAAAGTAGGCTTCTGAATATTAATTCATGGTGATGCTTATCACCTATAGGCTTGTCATCCATAACAGCCCCGGGCCATAGCCCACTATCAGGCCTTGAGCCCTTTGGAACCAGGTCACAGAAGTGCTGGTTGAGCACGCACATATGCATCCCCACTCACAGCCATGGGCGCTCCATTTGCACAAGCGGTGGCCCCGTTGCTCGCACAGAACCATCCACTCTCTCATCCCCCCACTCTGGTCTGCAAAGCCGGAAAGTTTGGGGAAGTCTGATTTATAAAGCTCTACTTGGCATAGGCCAGGCTCTTTGCTTTGTTTTTGTTTTTGCTCGGCCCACCAGATTTATCAGAGTATGCTGTGGAGCTTCCCTATTAAACAGTGTCATCTTTTTGGACCCCTCTACAGTCGTGCCCATAATATTATGGTATATACCATAATAAATGATAGTGAAGAGCTTCCCTCTGGCAATTCTGATGGCCCTTATCCTGTCTCCCCTCTCCCCCCCCCCCCCCAAAGTCTTTTGGCCAGAAAGTTAAGCAAGCTCTGCTGTTGATGTAGGTTTTTGTCATTGAGGTATATTGCTTTATCTTGTGCATCATGGTTTACTGATTGTAGCTGTTAGTTTAATTCTTGTACACAGCCCAGAATCACTGTTGTGAGATGAGCGGCCATATAAATCATTTAAATAAATGTGTATGTCGCCTTGAATATTTTCCTCTCATAGTATAACTATTTTTAGCAACTCAACACTTCCATGCGAAGTAGCTACTTATTTTACATCTGAAATACATTTAGTGTCGAAGCAGGTTAAGGTATTAGTATTTGCCCTTTCTTTATGTTCACTTCTTCACTTAAATTCCTTGCCTACTTTTCTTGGCTATCACAGCAGTAACGAGGCTGAATGTTCATGTTTATCACAGCCACTCTTGAGTTCTCAATACAAGATTCTCAAATTTTAAAAAAGTGGGATGAAAATATTTTAAAAATAAAACATTGATTCTGTTTTGGTTTTGGTTTAATAGATAAAAGGGGAAATGTTATCTTTTTGCAAAATGATATAACTGGGCTTTTTATTTCTCTTTTCTTGCTTCATACCCTTTTTAGGTCACAGTCAGAGATGATAATTTACCTTTGGCTCATGTTGCTTTCGCAGTGGAGGGGCCTGGCTGGGGTAGCCCAGACAACCTTGTCCTTCTGTTAATTAATTCAATCATAGGACGCTACGATTTTACCTTTGGTGGAAGTAAGGTAAGGCACTGTGATTGGCATGTTCATTTTGATTATCACGTCAATATTGACACTTAGCAACCACATAGATAGATTTTCTCCATGACAATCTGTCCCTAATCTGGTCCTTCAAGTCTTCTGTAGTGCACCCATCTCCATTGTAACTAAATCCATCCATCTTGCTCTTGATCATCCTCTTCTTCTCTTATCTACCACCTTTCCCTGCATTAGAGCCTTTTCCGGAAAGCTGGGTTTTTGCGTAATGTGTCCGAAGTACCTGATATTTTGTGCCTTGAGTGAGAACTCTTGAGTTGACTTGTATGATGATCCATTTCTTGACCGCGTCTGAAATTTTCAGGAATCTTTGCCAACATGGAGAATTCCTTGTTCGAACTTCCCACAAGCCATTTTGGTCCAGAACACTTGGTTATCTACTGCTGATTTAATTTCCCTAATGTTACAGATGAACGGCATAGCTAATATTCTGGTTTAAGTAAAGTCCCTTTTTGCATTCAGTTTATTTTTTCTAGGAATTCAATTTTGTTGGACTGGTGCTCATTTGCATTATGGTATCTGAATTCTATGGCAAGGATTTTTTCGTGTCGAGTTTAAGAAATTCTGTAATGAGTTTGTTAGGCTTCCGTTACTTGTCTGGCTTAGGTGATTAATGTACTGATGAAACTGAATAACAGCTATTTCAAGGTTAATGACTGTGAATGAATACTTTGTTGGTTATGAATTTTGTCTGCATAACTCATAGTAAATTATAACTATCTGTTTATAGAATCTGTATAGCAAAATGGCTGCTGATTTTGCTGAGCATGACCTCTGTCGAAGTTTCCAGACCTTCAACATTTGCTACTCTGATACAGGACTTTTTGGTTTTTATTTTGTCACTGATTGTTTCAATATTCTACACTCAAGTGATTGGGGAAGATACGAATGGTAAGGATGGTTTCATTTCTATTATGTTATTTTTATTTCGTAAGAAAACAGTACTATATGGGGCTGCAAATAGACTTCAGGAAATAGCTCTCCAAGGATTAATGAACAAATATTTGCAAATGGGAAAATAAAGTAGAAGCAAAATAATCTCAAAACCTGTTCTGAAAATTTCTAGTGTGAGATAGTGTATTGCAGCTTCTACATTAGAATCTTGTTGTATTTATTATGCCTCTACAGAGTTTTCATTTAAATATTAGCTCAAGTGTATACTACTCTTTTCCCATTGCACTGCTCCTCCAATCCATGGATGGGTTGTATCTCCTTAGTTGCTGGGCAGAACTGAGTGCAGATCTTATTATAATTTTGTCTGGCCATGCCCATCCTGCCTAATTAGCTTCAGTCTTTCTCACTCAGTTGCTGTGAGAACTGCTTTTCCTGAGTACTCTGCTATTTGGAAATTATTTCTCCTCTAATTAGGGTCTCCTTGCCCTTTATTTTATTTTATTTTATTGCCTATAGTTCCCCTTTTTTCCTGTTTTGCTTTGTTTTGCCTTAGTTCGGAGCTGCTACGTGGGATTTCTAGCGCTGCTTGCAGGCGGTAACGCGCTTGGGGCTCCAGGCCGTTCTGCTCCACTTCCCTTTCCTTTTGGATCCATCCGTTGAAAAAATACAGTTTGACACCCCTGATGTAGAATAACAAACCTGATTTCCTTGCTATCAACAAGCATAAGTTTTCTAAAATGGAAGAGAATTGTCATTTAAAGATGTATTACATTTGATTAATACCTTTCTTCAACTCTGCTGCTTGTACAGGATGCGCATTTGCACTGATTTGCCCAAACACGACTTGGAGAGAGGCAAAAAAGTTCTTCGAAGGAACTTGGTGGCCCAACTGGATGGTATGTCTCTTAAGGCAGTTTCAATTTTAACACCTCCTGAGCAGGTTTTTCTTTCTTGTGAAAAGTGTCATGAAAGTAACATTTTTCCTGAATTCCTCTCTATTTCAAATGTTTGCTAGTCTGTCTTCTGTGCTACCCAGCACATTCTAATGTCTAAATTGACCATTCTCCAGATGGAACATGAAGATAGATCTGCAAGCCCTGACCCCACAAGTCTCTTTATTTATTTTGAGTTGTGTAACTTTCTGTTCCTTTTGGCTTTATAGAAGGCACCTGTCAGTCTCTCTGGAAAATTTGTAGTCTACCATCCACTATAAAGAATATTACCTTATTAGTTCCAAGCAATCAGGACATTTATCAAAAAACAGAAACTGCATATTCAGAAGCATACTTTGTTTTTTAGATGGTACATAAATGTTACCAAAACCATTGTTTTAGAATACACACCCCCTTCTATGAAACACTGTTTCTGAAGATGATCTTGCTATCTTCAATTTCTGTTGTTTGTACTTTATATGGTTTTACTTTTGTATATAAATATAGATGCACACACAGTGAAACCGCTTTTTGCACACTACTTGGACAAAGGGATAACACTATTCCCAAGTGTTCCAAAATATATAAGCATGTCATGGTGGCAATTTATAACGCGTATAACAATGTGACTACACAAATAATGCAAACATGTCTCATTTACTACATCTAATCTCATTTGCATGACTTTCCAGAAATTATGTAATTTGTGGTGAAATGACATGTATTACTCAAATGATATAAACCATTGCAAATGTTACAAACTTAAGGCAAAAGTAGTGTCAGTCAACTTCCAACTTCCTCATTTAAACACTTTGGGCGCAGCAGATCAATTCATTATTTCAGGTGGGATGTCTGGACTGAACCTGGTTGCGCTTAAAGTTAGGAATTAATGCTACACATAGATGCCATGAGTTTGTACCTGGTTGAAATTTCTGAATGAATAATATTTATTTATTTATTTATTTATTTATTTATTTATTTATTTATTTCCAATTTATATACCGCCCTTCTCCCTGAAGACTCAGGGCGGTGAACAGCCAGAATTAAAAAACATACAATACAAATATTAAAACAATTAAAATATATATAAATTTGGCTCCAATATAACAGTTCCTCTCAAAAGCAACCCACTTAATGTCATGCAAAGTGCTTTTAATTGAAGAAATGCAATCTAAATATGGTGAATTATCGTGTTTCCCTGAAAATAAGGCCCAGTCTTATTTTCTTATTTCTTATTTTCTTTTAGGCCTCAAAATAAGCAACAGGTCTTATTTTCAGGTGATGTCTGACCCGCTTAGGACCGCCGAAGCCAGGCGTTCCATGCCCCAACACCTGTCTCGCCACTACCCAACTTCTTCTGTGGCCACTCGTGGCCAGATGCCACGTGGCGCATCATGCTGGTGCCGCTGCTCACGGCCAGACATCGCATGGCTCGTTGCGCTGATACCACTCACAAGCGGCCACAGAAGTCGGGTAGCAGCACAACAAGTGTCGGAGCATGGGAGGCCTGGCTGCGGAAGTCCTAAAGTAAGGGTGCGGGGCACATGGGGCAGTTCCACCTTAGCTTGATTTTTATGCATGCACCTCGCACAACCAGATGGTAGGACAGAGTGGGCAAGGTCTTAATTAGGGCTTATTTTTGGGGTTGGGCTTATATTAGGTGCACGTAAAAATCAAGTTAGGTCTTATTTTTGGTGAAACACGGTAGTATGTGAAAGTAAACTAGATTGTCTATTTTTACAGAGGTCTATGCTACTGCAAATCTATTTAGAACAATTGCATAAAATTGCTTACAGAACAGGACATAACAAGAAATCATTCCTGTATTAATCTATAACTCTGTAATTGTGTAATATCTTCATAAAGACCAATCAGTATCACATAGAATAGTATTAGAATTTATGAAAATGTAGGAGTGCACACACAAGCTTTTGGATTGAATATTTATCAAGCAAATTGTTACAAAATTAGGAAAAAAACAAGGAAGTCTAAGCTTACTATTTTAGCAATGAAATTAAATCTCCAAATGGAAAATATAATAATAGTAACAATAATAGTAACAAAACAACAATAATAATAATATGAGAAGGTGAAGACCTTGTGCGACTTTCGAATACAGATGAATCGTCATTTAGAACACAACACGCCAGATATCACAGTTGTTGAAAACCAAAGCATACAACTTACTGATAGTGTTGTACTAGGAGATGCCAGTCAAAGAAAGAAAGAACTAGGAAAAAAAATGAACTATCACGACCTGACCATCGAAACAATGCGATTATGGATGAAACACGTGACAGTGATACTCATTGTCATTGGAGCACTTGACACCATGTCCAAGAATTTTACAAAATACATCAAGAAATTAGTTTCTTACAATAACACCAGTGAAACTGCAAAAAACTGTGCTACTCAGAACATCATATATTTTAAGAAGATACTTGATCGATACCTAGGATGCTGGCAGCAACCTATATCAACCATCAGTGCCAGTCAATAATATTTGTGATACACCTTTAAATTGATTGATTGATTCAGTTGTTAAATGTTCAGTTGACTGAGTTTCATGTTTAATGAATAAAGTATTAACAACAATAATAATAATAATATGTTAATGGCAGGCATCATTAGTGCTTGATTATGCATAGCATTTGCTGCAGGTTGAAGAGATTTAAAGTTTGACCCTCTCTGTTAAGCAATACACTGTAGACCAATTTGATTTGGTTAACTGTTTCTTTCTGCATTTGGTAAGGTAGCACAAAGTTACTATGAAAAGTGTTTCATTGTTACTTCTCTCTGCATTTTGCCATGAACAAGAAACACAGTGCATTTTTAGAGTTGGAAGCAACCACTGTCTTTATCCCTCCATGCTAGGTGTAGCCTGATACTAATGATATCTACCACTAAAAAATATTCAGTCCACAATTTCTGTTTTGAGACTAGCTTTGAAAGGCAGGTGGTTGACTCAAATATCTGGCCCAAACATCAGCTCTTCCTCATCTTCTGCTTTTTTGGTAATATCGTTGATGATGAAGAACTTCAAAGCTTGCACACTAGTAACAAGAAATACCTGACTACAAGGATTTTTGAATGGTATTTATTAACAATATATACTTGTTTGTGTATTGTGGAATCTGCTTCACTTCTTAAAAAGAGATTTAATGACTCTACTGACAAGCCACTATTATTTTTCAGGTACTACTCCAATGTGTGAGAGTATTGCCACCCAGCTGCTGAGCTATGGTCGTCGGATACCTTTGGCAGAATGGGATGCCAGAATTTCTGTAAGTATTATTGTTTTTTTGATGAAAGAGGAAGCTTAATTTCACTAATCTTCTCGCACTTCAAGATTATAGTTGAAACAGTAGTTATTTGCATTACTTTGCAATAATGCTGAATATCTGTAGCTAAGGGGTAGGATGAAGGTGAAGGTTCGTTCTCCGAGCTTGTGAGTTGGTTTGTGAATGTTTCGTAACTAGGTTAGGTAACATCTTCAGCAGAGTTTAGGGGATGTCCATGTCAGTGTTCTTCTGTTTATAAGAGCTTCAGGTGTGGGTGTGTCAAGTGAGGGTCTTGTGATGGGTCAGCTGTGAGTCATCAGTGAGTCTTGTGATGGGTGTAATAAGAAGATTACATCAGATCAGGGTCATTGGGGAGTGAACCCGGGGGGGTGTTCACTCAGGAGTTGAGAATTTGCACTGTCTCTGGCTGTGCGGTTGATTTGAATTCTGAGGAGTTCATAGGCTGGTTGTCGGTCAATGTGTCTGTTGATGGAATCTGGAGTGCCAGGCTTTGATGAACTCAGGAGCGTGGCGGGTGGTAGCGTGGCCGATTATTTTTGTGTTGCTCCAATCGAACTGGTGCTGTTTAGTGTTTGCATTACTGTTTGATAAATGCTAAGACATGGCATTCTACACAGTACTACAATATCAAGCATGGTATGTCGGTTTTCTGCAATTCTGGAGCCTATCTTGCAACATGCAAAAATCCTTTGGAAATTTGAGTCATTTCTCATGAAGTTCAAGGAGCTCTAATTTGTGGGGTGCTGGTTTCTGATTCAGGTTATCACTGAAGGAAGTAATCTATGAAGTTCTGTATTTTTGAAGAGAATATTGTATTCTTAGAACACACTCAAGTAGATGAGAGCAATGTCTATTTGAATTTTGCCAATGATGTACAGTTTTGGTTGGTAATCAGTGTATGTAATTAGCAAATTGTCTAAATTTCTTCCCAAAGTATATCTAATTTTTTTCTGTCTTCTAGGAAATTAATACCCAAATGGTTCAGGATGTCTGCAGTAAATACGTGTATGACAAATGTCCAGTTGTTGCAGGAGTTGGTAAGTTGATAGGCTTTGAGTTGTGATTGCTAAGGAAGGAGGAAACAATCTGTTGACTATTTTGGTATGTTTAAAATGCTTCAGATTAACTTTGCCAGGTCATGTTCTGGTGATTTATGACAAAACTGAATTCAGTATAATCCCAGATCTGCATGCCACCCTTTTTACAATCCCATTCTAAGACAGCCATAATGAAATTGGACTCTTAAGAATGTTTGTGAAAGTGTTATTTCTGCGATCAAATTTGTCCTGTGACATGAATTATCTGCTTGTAGTTGTACCTTTCAATGTTTACCTGTCAGCTCAGGAAAGCTTTCTCTTGAAACCTGCCTGAACAGGTTTCTTAGAACTGCTGGTGATTTCCCCCATCATCCAATGCAGTTGTTAAGATTCCATCTGAAACTTTAAAGCAAAGCTCTGTAATGGCCTGAGTGGCGTAGCAGGCTAATGCCTCCTATTAAGGCAGCATTTAACATCCAGCTGCCTGCAATTACTGCGAGATCTAATCTCACCAGGCTCAAGGTTGACTCAGCCTTCCATCCTTTCTAAGGTGGGTAAAATGAGGACCCGGTTTGTGGGGGCAATAAGCTGACTTTGTATAAATATACAAAAAGTATGAAGGCTATTGCTTAACACATTGTAAGCCGCCCTGAGTCTCCGGAGAAGGGCGGCATATAAATATTATTTTTTTTAAAAAAGGCAGTTTCCAGAGAAATAGGAGATAAAATCTTCCTCATCCTCAAATGCCAACTTTTTTCAAAATGTCTGACTTGAATTTTGATGTATTATTGAATCCAATTTATATTCAGAGGGTATAGGCTACTTGGAAACCTTGAACAGAGAAGTATTGTTACATCTGATCTGACAATGGCTTGTAGAAAACCAGTAAAACTACTATCTAACTCTTCTTTTTAAGCTTATTAAGTAATGCCAGGGGTTTCTTCACAGTATGTCAAACAAATTGGTTCTTTTTTCAGGACCTGTTGAGCAACTTCTGGATTACAACTACAACCGCACTTGGACATATTTGAACCGTTACTAAGCAGTCCAGTGCAAGATGGAGATCCTCTGGATCGTCTGGATTTTCTTGTGGTCTTTTGTGTCCCAGCGGCAAAATGGATCCCATACGTTCTGTATAAAAATGCTGTGTAACTATGTAAGTGATATCAGAGAGAAAAATAAATTTAAATGAGTTGGTATCCAGTATTTATGTTAATGAGGGAATAAAAGTGAATTATGCTTGCAACTTGTTTGTATAGCTGCTTAGCATAGATGTTGAGGTCTTTAATAGAGAACTGCATATTGGCCTTCCAAAAACCTTAATTTAAAATGAAATACCAAAGGAGTTTTAAACAACTAGAAATATTTCTCAATTTTGCATTGGTAAATAACACCTGCTTCATTGAGACACCTCATTCAGGTTGGTCATGCTATCTGCCTCTAGAACTCTATTGCATTCACTTTTTAAGACTACAGAATATTAAGCAGATGTTTCTAATGGAGAATACTTTTTTTAATATATCTGATGTACTATCATGACTTAGAACCCTCATTAAGCCTGGCAATATGGTCATACATTGTGACAGTCATAAAGTGAGTCATTACAGGAGTGACCCAATTCTACTTTTGTTATGGTTCAGTTAACACTGTTGTCCTTAATCAAACACATTATTCGCTATGCCTGGCTTTTGCCAGAAACCCGAAGCAAACACCAGATTTTGGCAAAAACTGTAAATCCCTTCACGTGACTGTGGGACACTGCAGATGGCCATAAACGTGGCCTGACTGCCCAGCACCTGAAATGCAGTCATGTGACCAGGGAGGCGCAGCTGTTGGAATGCCAGAAACTGGTCATAAGTACCTTTTGGGGGAGGGGGTGTTGTAATTTCAAATGGTAGCTAAGTGACCAGTTAATTCAAGGACTATATATACATATGCCATTGGTCTGTAGCCAGAGGACCTAAAGCTGTGTGCTCCTCTACTTTCAGACTCTAGCCAAAAGCAATACCAACAAGAGCAACCACGGCAGGAACCAACAGATGAAATTGGTTTGTTTTGTCCTTTTATTCAGTGGGAGGTCCCACTAAAGATTCCCCATAACACCACCCTGAAAGATTTGCAACCTCTTTATGTACATCTTAGCAAGTCAGTGGTGGAGCAGAACTAGGTACAAGGTTCAATTATTTTTGCAAGTAGTTGCACACAGAACACCTGCAATTTGCTTGTGAAACATGCTTTAAGAAAAACTGGAAGAGAAGGAAAGAATCCCTAGAAAGTGGGGAACGGTGGTATTTGGGTTTCTTCACATTTTTTTTATACTGCTCTCTAATGTAATATAATTACAAGCGTCTAAGTGAGAAGAAGTACTATGTCCAGTAATGAATAACCCAGATGCTTTTCTTAGAAATAAGCATGGAATGCCTCTGCTCCACCATGATTTTGTTCTACATCACTATAGAATTGATAGATTGATATGGCAAGTTCTTCTGACTGTTGGGGGTAAATCATATAAATAAGGTGTGCAATGGCTTAAATACCAATGTCTCTTGTGAAATACTAAGTGGAATTTTCAGGGGGGAAATGGACAAATCTATGTCTGATCCATATTGATTTTTTCTGATTACAATTCCATTTCCAGTATAAACTTTTTAAAAAACCCTACCCATGTTTTATTTAACTCTCCATTTGTTTGATCATTTTCTTGACCATAAGAATTTGTTTTAGATTAGCACTGTCTGACAAAGCTGTTCTTTGAAGTCAAAAGACCAGCACTGGGTAGAGTAGCAATGAACACCCTGGCAAACATGTTTCGATGCCTTGATACATCTAGAGAGCTATGAAGATCAGAATTATGTAGTCAGAGGATTTTCCCTGTGATGCACTGTGGAAATAAAAGTTGGATTTCGAAGAAGCCAGGAGAAAGTTGATGCTTTTGAATTTTGGAAGTGGAGAAGAATCCCGAGAATATAATGGACAGCGAAGAAAGCAAAGAAATGGTTCACCAAACAAAGAAATCAAGGTTCAAATTATCCCTCTTTCCTTGCACTGGAGAGGGCTCTAATACTGCAGTGCAAGGAAAGAGGGACGTACTCAATTACAGCAGCAAACTGGGGACAGATCCAGAATATCTATATAGTAAGAGTTGACTTGACGGCACATAAACATCATCAGGCTAGTTTAAACTGAGCCAATTTAACTATTACATGCAGAGAAATGCCAAATCTGGTGGATAACTACTGTGAGTAAAAGCTTGAGCAATGTGGAGTAGATAATTTTGTGAAATTTGCATAGGAGAATTCACTTTTTTTGGTGGAGTTCACGGAGTGATTTTTATTTATGGTTTTTCAAATATACATGGAGGTGCATGCATTAACCTTCAAATAGAAATAATAAAGGACAAAGTTCTACGGTCAATTTGGAATCACATTTAAAAAGCTCAAGCCTGTGCTACATTGTGCTTTCTAAAAAGTGAGTATGGTAAAAATAAAAAATATCCACAAGATGGCAGTAGTTTAAAGAAGATGCCAGCTATGTGGCTATTCTCAAATTTCTTGATAAAAAGATCTTTATCAAGATAAATAACAATACAAATTTTAGAAAAAGAAATAAAGCAGAGAAAAATAATAAATCAGAAAGAAAAGAAATAGGAAGAAGAAGAAAAAGTTGTTAAAGTAGCAGATTCCAAATTTAGCAGCTGCAAACAGTCTGTTTAGATTGTACTTTCTAAGATTATATTATAATTTCCTTCTCTCTATAATCCACCTTTCTATAGTCCATCCCTTGTAATCATCAAACCCATAAATCACAAGTTCATTTTCTTCTTTGTTCAGCAAAAGTCTATAAGGAGTTTCTAGTCCCTAATAAACACAATGATCCTTTTTCTAATCAAGGAAGTCAATTTTGCTATCTCTGCCAATTCTGTCATTTTCATCCTCCATCCTGAGTATTTCAAAATCTTTTTTTGTGCACATAAACTTTGGGTTATATATTCAAGAAACTCTACTTCATTTTTAGATATTGTCCTAACAACAACTTTAGAAATAATATCCAAAGTTCCAGGAATTAGTCAGAGGGCTTTAGATTAATCCAGTATATAAACCATTTATTCTGAATCTGAATTCTTATTTACAGAATGTCTGAACATACAGGATATTACACATTTGAAACAAGGTTTTTGTTTTTTGTTTTCAGCTATAATTTGTAATGAAGCTGGTTACAAGCTCTGGCTTGTTGAATCTCCACTGAACTTCCAAATATAAGCTTCCATTCTACCTGAATATTTATGGGCCAATCAATTATTTCATTCACGTTTCCATTTTACCCTCATTCTTAGCTTCTATTACAGAAACATATGTTTTAATGGATGATATTCTTTATATCTTGATCTGTAGATACAGTAAACGATCAAAGGGACATCGCCCATCCTTGTTCTATTCCCTGCTGAGTATGGAACCATTTAGTAAAAATTCATTGATTACAAATTCTTTACTTATGTGCATTATATATAACATGCTATTTTGGAAGCGACTTTTAACATATTTTACAATACACACTACAATTCAAGCCTATTTACTTTATCATATGCTTTTTCTGAATTACCAAATTACAGTAAACTCTCTCACATTCATAAATTTTGCAGTGACTACCAAAAAACAAAATTTTGGTCTGTACTACCCCTATCTCACACTGCATTTGCCAGATTTTGCTCATTCTCGCCATACACTTCTCCCACCCATAACAACCTAAGTGACACAAATTTGTACCTACTGATTTTGGCCTTATTGTTGGGAATTACACCTAAACTTTCATTTTCTGTGATTACCTTCATCAGCTTCATTCAGTAATATCAGACCATATTCATATTTCAAACTTATTGCATCCTGCCCTGTTTGTATACAAAACAAGTGAGTAAATCTGTGTTATTTGACATAACAATAATGCTTCATTAAAGCATATGTTTTGTAATGTCCTAAAGATGTTAATTTTGGAGAAGAAGTATTATTAGCCTACCGAGTCATCTGTCCCCTGTGGTGTCTACCCATCCTGTTAGATCTAGCAGGAGTAGCATGCTCTGGGCCTGTCCACAAGAGAGTTCCATCTGAACAGCCTTTTCTGCTCTGGTACCCAATCTGGCATTCCCCCAGAGATTAGACTTGCCTGAACCCTGCTGACCTTCTGCAAGGCATTGGAAACCCATTTTTTCCATCACGCCTGGGGCCCTGATAGCACAAGTAAGCCTGTTTCCTGGTCATGACTGTTAAATAAGTGTTCCCAACTGATCCATTGTTATTTCTGTTGTTTTTAATTTTGGTAGCTTTTATGATGTTTCTGTTCTGTTTTTATTGTTGGCATCTAAAGTCATGCATTTGAGCCATAAACGATTAATTAATTAATTTATTAATTAAGCAAATATTAATTCGGCTTTTAGACAGGGCTTAATATTTCAGACATACCGTATAATTTCCTTTTAAAATGCATAGCTACTGCATGGAAATTGATGGCTGGACAGTGGAAAGAATATATCTTTCATATACAATGATGGTCAATAGATGGCCCTGAATATTAACCTCCAGTGTGGCTTTCCTACAATGTCTTTTAATTAATATTTTAGTAAGATATAAAAAAAATGATTTGATTACCGTCCTTAGTGCCTGCTAATGGTAGGGAAACAAAACTAGTTAGCCTTTGGCAAATTGTGGCCAATATGCCCTAATGCACTCATATCCCATTTTTACCCCAAACTTGCTCACCCTGTTCTTTCAAACTAGAATCTCTAATTCAGAGACTAATTTGTAAGCCAACATATTGTTTGCCATATTCCATCAACTAGTAATGCATGCAATATATTGACATGCTGAGAGCATATGGCAATAACATTAGAGGAATTCTTCTAGAAACAGCATCTATGAACTGGAATCTGAGTTAGGTGCCATAGAAGAGTTGCTAAAGGTGTAGAAATGGAACTGTAATGGAATTCTGCCTGGAGCCTTACAAGGAGCTTGTAGTTTGATCATATTTTAGTGGATTGCTGAGTCACCGGGTTGCCATGTACTTGCTATGCCGGCTCAAGAACTGCCTGCCTGGAGGACATGAAAGATGAAACCAGCTGGCGCAGAGCCACCGCTAAACTAGCAGCCCAGATCAGCTCTGCCATTCATTCAGGAGCAGCTTTTTATCCAAGCAAATCTTCCATCTGGAAAAAGACATATCCTTGCAGGACTGTGTTATCTTGCACACTGCTGCTCAGAAAACATGAGGCCACCTGCTCTCTCTCTCTTGCCCACTTTTTCTTTGTTTCTCACCTACGGTAGTGCATCCGTGGTAAAGCCATAACAGTAAATGTGCTTTACAGCAGAAGGACCATTTCACTTACAACAAGCTCTTTTACTGACTACTTCCACCGTTCTGTCCTAAAGTTAGTGGAGCTCTGAATTTAGCTAGTGTCCTAACTTAAGCTGATTTCTCTAAACAAAGACTTTCCAATTGAATGATAGTTCAGACTTTTTTCCCAGCATATGATAGAAGTCATTTGAGTACATCTAGCAACAGCTTTCCCACCGCTCTCTACATTTGTATCCTTTGGCCTCTTATACAATCAGGTTCCTTCTTTGTTGTTCATTTCCTCCTGGGTGGCTCTATGGCAGCAATTGACTCTCCTGTCTCCTCTCTCTCTCTCTCTCTCTGCCAAGAGCAAAAGACCCGGAATAAGTCAGGAAAGGAAACCTGGCCATCTGGGCACATTGGAAATCTCAAAAGAAGCTTTTGTTTCAACTTGTTTCAAAGCAAATGGTTTTCCATTGGAACTGAATTACTCTCTGCTCCCAGCCTAGAGGTTGTCGGCCTTGTGGAGCAGGGAGTATTTTACTTTTGGAACAAGCTAACTCCTTTGATATATGAGAAGGCCTTGGTTGGAATTTACATCTCTTGCCAAGGGACATGCTGTAGCAGCCAATTGACTGTAATTGCCTCACCTGCGCTAAATTACTGCCCCCTCCACACTTCGGGATTGTTCTCGATGCTAAGCAGAGGTACAAAGCCCTGCTTGTCCTCAAAGAACCTTTCAACCAGAAAGGATGTCGGTGCTCCTTCTTAATCTCTATAGGTTCATTTTGGGATGAGTCCAGGGGAGCTTCGCCTGGCTCCAAGCCCTGCCTAGATCTAGGATACCAAAAGGCTCAGTTTATGCTTTCAGTTTATGCTGGTTTATTTACATGTTCACAGGCTGTAAGCACACAGGGCTGTATTTGTAACTTTGCAGGAAGCAAAGGGTTTAACTCATGTTACGAAGATTATAAGAGCAGCTGGGAAGCAGAGCTCTTGGACAGGGTTCTTGTGACACGGGGGAAGAGCTTGAAACCCAGTCTTGGGGGTTCTGCTGCAGATTGTTACTAGCCGGTGGGAAACTCAGGGGGAACTCCTCACCATCACCAGTTGCCCACACATTAATATTGTTATGCTGCCAATAAATGTACTTCTCATCAAGTTTCAGCATGTGGGGCAACAGTTTCAGTTAGTAGCAGGTGCCGAGTGAAAATTTTGCCCGCTAGGATAAGGGAATTAATTTTATTTGCCTATGCAAAAAGATATTTTTTAAAAAAATGGAAGGGGAGGAAAGGCAAAAGCACACATCCCTTTTATACTCATCATTTTGATAACCAGCATTATGAATATGTTTACCTTCTGCCATATTATCAGTAACATTTTACTTAACAATAGAAAAATCAGGAAATTAAACATAAAATATAAACAATGGTCCAAATTTCTAAACGGTCATCCAGTTAGGATCTCGGGAACGAATACTGTATATAGAATGTGAGATGAGATTGTCAGGTCACTGCCTGGACTGCTGGTTAAAGGGTACTATTAGGCTAGATTACCCTGTGATCAGTGCAACTTTTTCCAATCCAGTAAAATATGTACACAGTCCAAATTATGTATCTGAAACTTTGCAAATTAAGACTGTACAAATGATTCCTTTGGAATCACTGTTTCACTCTTTTTTTAAAAAAAATCAAGTGGATCCTAAACATTGGAATAATGAATTTTTTGAGTAAACCTTACAGAATAAATATTTAGCTTTAACTATATTCTTTCTATCAGAGATATGGAAGAGATATTTGAAAATTTATCACTTCATTGTGAAAAAATTTTTATGAAGCCTGCCCTTTATGAGGGTGTGGCTAACTGATGAAGCCTTATAAGGCAGAAATAGATCTATCTTAGTCTCCCAATGGGCAGCAAAGAGTCTGCTGGCTGCTAGAAGAAAAAAAGCCCAGAAATTTGTGAATGAGATTTCAAGAACTAGGGCTGCATAACATCTTGGCTTACGTAGGTAGAACCTGGCTAATGAGAACTACACATAAAATCTACGAAAAAGAAATATATATATATTTGTTTAGCAATTCCCCATATTTGTAGAAATACACAAAATGTGCAGCAAAAAAGAAGGACAGATGATCAACAAAGATGGATCAACTAATAATTGGTGCTAAGCCACTTATAATGTAGATATTGAGCATACCCACGATCAATAGGCTACAAATTAATGTACAAAATAAGTACATTAATTTGTAGCCTATCGATCTTAGGTATACTCAACATGGAAAAACATTTGTGCTTAGCACCAATAATGAAAAAAGTTAACAGTTGTAAAAGAAATATGGGGAAACCAGGAACAAGAAGATAGAATGGAACACATTTTTAAAAGAAAAATAAAAGTAGCACACAAAGGGATGGTTAACGATACTCCTTGTCATCCCTTCCTTCCCTCCAGAGGTGAGTTTCAGCAGGTTCTGACCAGTTCTGGAGAACCGGTAGTGGAAATTTTAGGTAGTTCGGAAAACCAGTAGTAAAAATTCTGACTGGGCGCTCCCCCATCTATTCTCTGCCTCCCAAATCCCAACTGATTGGGAGGAAATTGGGATTTTGCAGTAACCTTCCCCTGGATTGGGGAGGGAATGGAGATTTTACAGTATCTTTCCCCTGGAGTGGGGTGGGAATGGAGATTTTACAGTATCCTTTCCCTGCCATGCCCACTAAGCCACGCCCACCAAGCCATGCCACAGAACCAGTAGTAAAAAAATTTGAAACCCACCATTGCTTCCCTCCCCTCTATTCCCCCAGCAAACACTTCTGGCATTTTAAGGCACTGCCATGCACTTCTACGTTTATCCCTAAATCCATAAAGCTAATTCCATAAAGAGGAAGGGATAGCTGCTGACTCTGTACCATCACTACCCACCACCATTTCCCACTACTATTTGGTCACAGTACTCTTCAGAAAGCTCTGTCTTCTTTAGAATGGAATGGAATGGAATGGAATGGAATGGAATGGAATGGAATGGAATGGAATGGAAT
>WNWU01000011.1:30506197-30564964 GCA_012654045.1 Ptyas mucosa | reverse complement strand
AGAATAGAATAGAATAGAATAGAATAGAATAGAATAGAATAGAATAGGAGAGTTTTTTATTGGCCAAGTGTGATTGGACACACAAGGAATTTGTCTTGGTGCATATGCTCTCAGTATACATAAAAGAAAAAGAAAAGAGAGCTGCTAGAAGCCAAGAAGACTACTGGGATTAATTTTTCTTTGCTTGCTTTCAAATGACCTTTCCTTAAATATTAGGACAATTCCATTTATAGACCTAATTTCAGCTTTTAATAGGTTTCAGGGCTGGAAACCCTGAACTAACACAGTTCTCCTACTACTACATTTACGCTTTAGTTATTGTTTCCTGTCCATGGAAAACATTTTCCAGAGAAGCTCTCCTGATACCAACTTTAATATTATTTGCACATAATTAAGGATCAGTCGTTTTCCAGAATTTTCAACTGAATGTGATTTATTTCTGTGTTTGGATTGTGCTGCTTTTATCATTTATATGATGTTTTTCATCATGTTTGAATTATTCTTGAAAACTCTGGAAGAATCTGTTGAAAAGGCATATTAAAAACTGAACATAAGTAAGTTATGCTAACTTGGTAGAAAACTCTCTCTCTCTGTGTTTTATGCCTAGTGGAATTTCCAAATTCCATCTTCTCAAAATATTCTGAGCAGTTAAGACTTGTTGAGCTTATTTTCCCTCGTCCCCAAAGTGCTACAGTAATCCCTGGGTGTTTTGTTTTTAAAGGCAGGTCTATGAGCTCTGGCCATATACTTCACCTTTGAATGATTTCTCTGCTACTAATGCCAAAATATGCATCAATATTAACACGATGACAGCATTGTAACAGAGAGGAAAACTAACCTAGGTTTCTTACTGATAGTGCATATTCTTCTGTCTTGACAAAGAAATAGTCACTCTCGCTTTACTTTTTCATGTTTGTGTGTGTGTGTAGTCTCCAAATGTGCACAGTCTGGCAATGAAGTATGTAAAATCTAAACATCCCTTTGCATAACTTTAGTGTAATCTATTTATAGCTTTCTTGCGGGGTTAAAACATGCCAGAAAGTTGCCATGCCATCTGTCAGAAAGATTATAGTTGATCAGTTCATAAAACAAAAGTAATTTTCAAAATATACAATTTTAAAACATCAAAAAGAAAGGCAGGCTAAAGCATAATGAAAAGCAGAACAGATTAAGTCCAATTATGTAGTCTAGAACAAAGATGTCTCCCAATTGCTGGCAAAATTGGAGCTGTGTCTATTTCCTTGGGGTGGACTCAACAAAGAAAATGGAGCTACCACCAAAAAGACTTTTTATTTGCATTCATTCAAAGTTTAACAAACATAAATTAAGACCTGCCAAACCCAAAATATTTGTTTGCTGGAGAGAGAAATTCTGTGTGAGGAAACTAGAAAGGGTACGATAGTGTGAACAGCTTCCCATAGCAAATGTCATTGCATTTCACAAGAATAAGAAAACCACATCCCAAATGCCCTCATCCAAGCTATGAAAGCAGATGGGTGGCAGCTGAAGGGTGGCGCAGTCTACCTATTTTGGAGAGATATGAAGTCAGCCTGTGTGGGACTTTATAGGGAAGGAGTTCCCATGGCAATAGATAATAATTCACCTTGGAGGGGCAGGGTGGGTACTGTATCTGGCCTGTTCTCTTTCTAGAGCAGGCTTTCATCCAAAACATGCCAAATTAAAGAGAACACCCAGGACGAGCTGTATCATGCCAGCTACACACAAAAAAAACCTGCTGCAAGAGTTTTTGCATTTAGTTTCCTATGCCATTAAAAGATGGTGTCTTTAGTTGGCTTTTATACATCAAGTTGTGTCCAGATTGGTCAGGTCATATTTTGTTCACGAGCAGACAAAGAGTCTGGAGCTCAGGGCTGAGAGCTGGTGTGGAAAATGGTGTCATAATGAGGGGAAATGGCAATGGAAGCAGCAGGGACCCTGCACATTGCTAGGTAAACAAATAAAAAATTGGTTTGAAAAGGTGACGCTGGGAGCTGCCGCCTGGACCTGGCAAAATTGTTCTGCAAGAAAGGAATCTTAGGCATGTGTCAGCATTGTCCTTACTTAACTTACCAGAAAGTGTTACCTGCAACAAATTGGCAGAGAGGGCAAGAGAGAAAGCTTTAGCCAACCATGATATTATACTCCAAATTGCAGCACTGACCCACTTGCCAGTCTCTGCCTCAGAAGAGAAAATTCCTGCCACCATGAGCTATGAAGCCCCCAAATCTGTAGGATAACTTGCTTGCTTTCCCTGTATTGCTTTCTGGTTACTATCTCATATGTTCTTTATACCTTCTTTACGAATGGAACCAGCAAACAACTAAATGTCTTATTGCTTTAGCAACTCCGTATTTACATACTTTTGTTATCAGATATAGCATGTAGAAGCCTGCATCTTACAGGATCCAAGTTAACTTACATGTTATACTCAACTGAACCAAGATAAATCTCCTTTACACTTTTAAAGGGGGGGGGGGAATATTTTGCCTGCCAGGAAGGAAATATAAGATTTCCCAGATAAATAACTTTACACACCCTCGACTTTAGGCAAGCACAGTTTCTATTGCTTGAAGGAAGCTTATCTTTACCTTCTTTCTTCCAACAGTATTCCTGATGCCCCTTAAATGAATTCTGAAAACTCTCCCAACCTTACAGAACAGATCAGCATATGGGGAAGAAGACTCAGTCTAATACAAATAGTCCTCAGTTAACAACCACTGTGTCCATTGAAATGTACGATGGCAACTAAAAAGTGGTACTTACAACCAGCCCTCGAAGTTCTGACTGTTGCAGAATCCTTTGTCATGTGATTGTAACTTATGACCTTCCTTGCCAGCTTCTCACAAGCAAAATCAATGAGGGAGCCAGTAGGGAAGGTTGCAAGTTGCAGTCACATGAGCTCCTTGCTTAATGACCCATGGGGATTCACTTAATGGTGATACCTAGGGACTGCTACAATTGCCATAGCTCAGTGATGTGGCATCGTGTTCTACAAATGCATCACTTAGTAATGGAAATTACGGTCCCAATTGTCATAGTTAAATAGAGATTACCTGTAATGAGCCTGTTCAACTCTAGAAGGACTCTCTACCAATTAAATCACTACTGGATCCTTATATTTCAGCCCAAATAATTCTCAAGTCACAGGCTGTGGATTCACTATCGTTAGTTGGGAAAAACTACTATCTGTAGTTTTCTAGGAGTAGGTCCCACTGAATTTGAGTAGACAAGCCCAGGATTTGATGCATTTAAACTAATTGGTAAGAATGTTTCTAATCATAGACAATCTTTTTTTAAAAAAACACATTTTTACAATCATTTAAATAATTTTTGCTAGATGCCCTGAGAAAATTTCAAAAAGAGAGATGTATATGTCTACTGTAAGCAAACAAAATGATAAATAAAACTGTAGGAAACCAGACAAAGAATGAGTAATGTGTTATTCTCAAGGAACAAAAATAACCTGATGCTGATAATTAGTAACTTCGAACTACACAAGTAGAAACATCCGATAAAGAAAAAAAAAATCTGGATTGTCTTTCTCTTTCTTTCCAGTGCTGGATAACAAGTTGCATACATGACATCTGGCTTGTAGTAGTGACATTTAAAACATTTATGTGTAACGCACTGGAAAATTATGAGATGGGAAGTATATGTTTCCCACAGCTGCAGGGAAGAAAATTGGATTTTCCATTTTGTGCCTCAAAAAGTTACGTTCTCAGATGAATCAGTGGAGGAGCTGAGATTAGAATAAGGCCTGCAAGCAAATGGTACGACCCCTCTCCCAGTTAACTCTGCATTTATGAAGCAGAAACCTAGATGCCATCGGTACTAAGGGGACAGCTGGGATAGGGCTTTAAAACTTGAGCACCTTCTTCATAGCAGTGCCAACAAGAAAACCAATGGTGTACAGACTGCCTGCTAGATCTATAAATAAACACAAATCGTAGCATAATCTCACATTCTAGCATAGGGATATGCCAGGGCATAGCCATGGCATCTGAAAAGCAGGCTAGGTCATGGCAGCAGGCATAAATAGCCCGCGATCATTTTCTTCAAATAAGGAAATGAGCACGATTTGAGTTCAGACTCCCAATATAATTGAAAGATTGGTGAGCAGATATTTAAACTACTGCAAACCACCTTCCTATCCCTTTTTGTTGTAAGACCCTCTCAGAAGACTTCCTTGTGCCTTTTATTAGTCCATTAATGTCTCTCTGCTCCCCCTGCTCTCCTCTGCTGCCTCCACAGTCACACATATATTTAGGGCAGTGGTGGTATTCAAATTTTTTTACTACTGGTTCTGTGGGCGTGGCTTGGTGGGTGTGGCTTGGTGGGCATGGCAGGGGAGGGATACTGCAAAATCCCCATTCCCTCCCCACTCCTGGGGGAAGGATATTGCAAAATCTCCATTCCCACCCCACTCTGGGGCCAGCCAGAGGTGGTATTTGCTGGTTCTCCAAACTACTCAAAATTTCTGCTACTCAGAACCTGCTGAATAGCACCCCTGATTTAGAGCATCTGGATTTTGGGTTTCTGTAGTGGTTTAAATATTGGACTTGGATCAGAGCAATCCAGATTGCAAGCCACCCTCAAGCCATAAAAATTCATGTTTTTAATTGAGCCAAGCAAGGCTATTATGTGATGACCAGAACATGTACTACTAACTGTGAGAATTAAGCAATATCACTTAATCGTGGCTTCAATTGCCCTGAGTTCAGCTGGGTTGTGTAAAAAGGGTTGAGAAAGGTTGTTAATTCGCTGAAATTGGGGTTTCCCAAGTCTTTGCTCTTTTTTATCCCATTACCTACATGGCTAAATGGAAGGAAGGAAAAGAAAGAGAAAATTTGTCAGAAATAATGAAGAAAAGAATATTAACAGCCCACTACCTTCCTTTGGTCAATCACTGTTTCTCAGCTAAGCCTACCTCAGAGACTTGTTTGTGGGAGGAGAAAGGGGGAGAACTTTGAGCTAGATGTACTTAGAAATCCCCAAGGAAACATGGAATAAAGTTGAAAAACCTATACATGTTTCCTAGCCAATAATTAGCTTTCCATTCTGCCTAGGGAAAAATGCATGTTGGGCTGACCTATTTTGCTTTGTTAATGTTACCAAAATACTGATATCGTAGAAACTTCAATAGGCGAATAGGTGTGAACCTTCTGACCTGGCTCTGCTGAAGTTGACTTTGTGTCGGAATGGTCAAACAATTGGTAACTCCAAATCTCAACCAACAAATGCTCTGTCTTACACATTGGCAAAAAGAACCAGAAGACAAAATACAAGCTGAATGGACACAACCTTGTAGATGACCCTCCCTCTATCAAGAACCTTGGAGTACTCATATCTAATGATCTAAGTGCCAGAGGCCACTGTAACAGCATCACCAAAAAGGCATTAAGAATTGTAAACCTAATCTTGCGTAGCTTCTTCTTATACATCTTATACGTCTTATACGCCAAATGTAGCCCCGCCCACCCACCGCCCCCCCACCCTTCGGCCATTTTCGGGCAGTTCCAGGTGGCAGGGATCTGGGTCGGGGCACAGCCTGAGGAACAAACCTCTTCGAGATGGTCTGGGGGAGGTGGGGAATCCATCTGGCAGCTTCGGGGAAAAGGCAGGTGCCACGATTTGCGGCTGGTTACCCCTTTGGCCGCCCAGCGGGCAGCTCAGGGCAGACAATGTTCGAGATGATTTCACTCCCCACCAATGTGAGGAGCCGCCGCCGCCGCTCCCTAAACCTCTTCACACCCAGGAGCCAAGCCGAGACGAACGGGAGCTCCTAAAGTAAAATGCCCCTCCTTTCCAGCCACCGCTGCCTGGATTCCCCAATCCAATTTTCAGAGCCACGTTTTAGGTGCCAGGCAGCCAGTTCCCCTGCAATGTGCAGCGGGGGAACTGGGAACCATTTTGGATTCGGGGTGGGGATTGCAGTGCTGCCGCCTGAAAGTGCTTTTCTTCCCATTGCACATTGCAGAGCCGCGCGGCAATAGGAATAGGAACAAGGAATATACCCTTGTTAAAGGGTAGGTTCAAAAAACATTGTTAAAGAGCAGATTCCATCAGCCAATCCAACATGATTAGCAGATTGGGAACAAGGGAGTTTATAAGGGTTGGGGAAAGGGTTAACAACAGGTAGAAGTTCGGGAATCTCATGGAGAATTTATGAGAATCAGAATAGGCACAAAGGCAAGAAAAGTGCCTGTCTAGAGCTAAGTGTGTGTGGATCTCCACACAGGGAGGTCTGTTTCTGTTTGATTTTAGCTGTAGCTGAGTTTATAACACTACCATATGGTGAAGTGTTCTTGGAGACAGGGATGCAGATTTGTTTCATGCAACATAAATACAAGCTGACCTGCTGTTCGTAACTTTAAAAGTTAGAGAAATCTTGAGTCACCCCACAGCCAGATGCAGGATCCTTCCTTCCTGTCTGCCTGTTCAAAGCAGGAGTTCTTGAACTATTTGCCAATGTCTTCACACCCCACAGCCCCCTCAGATAGTCTCCTGGGCCCCAAGTAAAGAAGTCCTCCTCTCTGACGGCGCTTAGCTGTTTTCTTAATGTAGCGCAACTGTCTTCTCCATTTATTTGCAATCTCCACTGCTACTAATGCTGTGATTGCCAAAAGCAACCTCCAGTTCAGTCTGCTTTAATTACAAATCTGGGTAAGGAAAGGATTTTCTTCTCTGGTGCCACTTTTGTTCGTGGATTCCCTGGAGACTGAAGGGCTAAAAAAAAAAGTGAGCACCTCTGAGATAAACTAATCAGGAGTGGCATCAAATGGTTCCAAATTATTATTATATTGTGGACCAGAAATAAAGTCTCCACCAACTAAGTACCTGGCAAGACCAGCTACAGCTTTATTCCCTTCCTTGTAATACTTGGCTGGCTCCTGTGTTTGAACCATTTGGATCTGCTTTACAAAATGTGTTAGTAGTGTCTAACAAACATCTGTTGTGGATAATCTCTGCTTGTATGTTCTGCTTATTGCACATGAACTTCTTGCCAATACAAGCTAAGGATTCATGTGGTTCAGAAGGGAAGGTATAACCCCTCCCCCCATTCATAGGTTCAGAAGGAAGGACATCGTCAGCAGAGTATAGCCATTAAAGATGTTTGCATTTACACAGTGATAAAAATAAGGCATGTGGAGTCCTTAGTCCTCTTTAACCTTGATTGTTTTCTTGCAGATGTTTCATTACCCAGCTAAGTAACATCTTCAGTGCTAGAAGGGAGTGGGGTTTCTAACATTGGAAGTGTTAACTGCCTTCTAGCACTGATGATTTTATCTCGCCAGATAATGAAATGTCTGCAAGAAAACAACCAAGTTCAGAGAGCACCAAGGACTCCGCAAGTCAACCCTGAGCTACAGACAGTGGTGGGATTCAGCCAGTTCGCACCACTTTGGGAGAACCAGTTGTTAACTTTCTGAGCAGTTTGGCAAACTGGTTGTTGGAAGAAATCATTAGGGCAGAGAACCGGTTGTTAAATTACTTGAATCCCACCACTGGCTACAGATATTCTCTTTATTGGTAAAATGAGGCATCCTGGGGAGAAAATAAAGAGGATTGAAATATAGACACAGATATTGACTACTGGTAAGAAATTATGGCATTTCTTCAAACAGAATTGGGGAAAAGGTTGCTACCCCCTCCCCAAATTACCTATGAGATTTTATTAGACAGAAGAAAATCAAGATTGTGTCAATCCCCGTATCTTCATTCCTCACACACTATCTGATCCAAATGTCAACTTCAACCCTATCTATCATACTTGAGGGCTCAAACTAATGGAGAGTTCAAGGCGAACTGCATGGGGCAGTTTTATTTGCCACAATACTGCTTCCAACTGCTAAGGAGCATCCACTATCCTTCTTCCGACTGTTGGTAGGGATGGACCTGTTACCGTCTTTCACCACTTAATCGAGACCTACATTTTTTTAAAAAAAATGTTATCATCATTTCCTTTTTAAAAAATTTTATTTGATTTATATGCCGCCCTTCTCCGGAGACTCAGGGCGGCTTACAATGCGTTAAGCAATAGCCTTCATACTTTTGTATATTTTATACAAAGTCAGCTTATTGCCCCCACAAACCGGGTCCTCATTTTACCCACCTTAGAAAGGATGGAAGCCTGAGTCAACCTTGAGCCTGGTGAGAATTGAACTCGCAGCAATTGCAGGCAGCTGGATGTTAAATGCTGCCTTAGTAGGAGGCATTAGCCTCCTACGCCACTCAGGCTCTTTTTACTTCTATGCTTGATGTTTCTTGAAAGTGAACAGAAGAGCTGCAATCATGCTCAGATATCTGCAAATGAGGTTTTTTCCCCTAATTGTTCCATGTGAGTTCTGCTTTTTGTGAACTTTCCAGAAAGGTCAAATTCAGATTTCACGTGAACAATGAGGAAGAATAAGTTTCAGGGAGACTTGGCAAGTATTAAGAATCCAAGACATTCACGAAAAAAATAGAAGTGTCTACTTTTATATTAACAACACCATTGTGCATTGTCCAAGGTTAACATGTAGTTAATGTTACCTATCTTTGGTGAAAAGAAATGAGAAACAATAAAATTAAGAGTAATTTCTCCGGTCTAGTCACAGCAGTAGCTCCAGCAGTGATGTGGAATTCCTAGGCTAAATAAAAATGCAATATTTCATATTTTTTTTAAAGGCAACATCTCACTGGATCACTAGAAATGTGCAAGCTTTCAATTTCCTCATGTGAAATCTAGTTAGATTTTAGTACAGACTGAAGGAGGAGGGAGATACATTCATTTATCTTGCACTGAACTGTAGTCTCAGTATGAGGTCCAAACCAAGTCAGTGAGGATTTAGAGCAAGGGTGTCAAACTCAAGGCCTGTGGGCCAGATCCAGACCACAGGATGCTTAAATCTGGCCCACAGGGCCGGCCTGGAAATAGGAAAGGACCAACCCGCAGTTCCTCTGGCAGGCAAAATGGGGTGTGGGGGGCAGGGGGTGCACAGGCCTTGTGCATCCCAGTTTGGCCATCCAGGCTGTCCCATGGAGGAAAACTACAATGCTGATCCAGCCCTTGAAGAAATCGTTTGACACCCCTGATTTAGAGGAAGAATGGCCTGCACAGTGTAATGGAATGAAGAGAATAAGCCCACCTCAAGATGCACAGCTGGCTCAGAGGACTCTGTTAAGTCAGCTTCGTAGACTGCTGCTGTTGGGACACTAGTGTTCTGACTTAAGATCTGAGGAGTTTTTGAATCATCGCTTGCAGATGCCCAGTCAAAGCCCACCCAAACCTGAATGAACAATGAATGGATTTCATCTGGAATGAGATCAAAGAAGCCGAATGCAGCCACTCTGAAGCAATGCAGAGATTATATCTCTCTTCCTTTCCTCTTGCTAATTTTCTGGCAATCTGATGGGGTGAATTACAGCTTTCATCCATTCCAACGTACAGCATAACTATTAGTCATGTTGGTTATGACTGATGGGGATTCACCAGGATGGCATAAAATATTTAAAAGCTAATGTACGGTCGTTGGTCCATGTTCCATCAGAAAGTAATGCCAATTAGATCCAAAGAAAGGAGCAAATTTTGAGTAATTTTTCTTCCAGCCCAGTGAATCACTTTTAGGTTGCAAAAAAAGAAAGAAAAAGGCAACAATATTGTATGTATTCTCTTCAAAAAAATTTCAGTGTTTTAGGTTTTCCATCTACAGGACAGTATTTTTCCTTCCTTATTTAAAAATAGGAATCTGATGTCCCATATTTTAAAATCAGGCAATCCTTAAGTAATGAGGGCCTAATAAAAACTTACCAAGAAATTCATATTTTGTAGCAAATGGAACAATTTTTAAGAGCAGACTATTATCCAGTTGGTTTTCATGCCTAAGGGAAGCCTAAAACTCATCATCTCCTGATTTCTAGGCCAATGCCTTCACCACTACAGCAAACTGGCCCTTTTTTAATGATATTTTATTTTTATTGTTTAAAACACCATATTTAATAATGTTCCCCATTGGTCACATAATAATTGCAACTTGGTGATAACCAGGCTTGAGGTAAGATAGAACCTGCCTGTTTGCCTCAGAGATCTTGCTAAGGTTCTTCTTTATCATGGTGAGAGGAGGCCCAACTCTCACAGCCCTCTGGAAATTTATAAAGACCTGGTTTAGGGGACAATGCCCACCACTGAATCTAGGGGTTAATCTAAAGCAGTCCCTCACACTCCAAGTGAGCCAAAGTAACCTCCAGGGGTGAATTATTAAACTGCCTTCTTGAAGAAGTATGGAGTTTCCTTGTTACACATTTTGATAAGAACTGCGTTAGTCATCTTTACAACAGGTCCAGAAGCATCTGCTGGCGTTTTGCCCAGCTGCTCCTGCTCACATAAGACCAAGCAATTCAGTAACCTGCCTGCCTGCCTCCCACCCACCGCTGCAGACCTGACTCCACCTGCTGAGACTGAGCCACCCTGTCAAGTACAGCACGTAGACAGCATACGGTTAGTCAGAGGTGGCTCACCAGAACCTGTCAGTTTGCAGAATGCATTGAGAATAGGTGGAGCAGAGGGACCTGTAGCTCTCCTTCCTCTGCTCAAGGCACAAACATTTGCCCACAAAATCCATTTTAAGGACCCAAACAGCGTGCCCAGAGCACCCTGTGAGACAGGGGACCTCCTGCAGAGGCTGTGGAATCATCCTTCACTTGGCTCAGTAAACAATCAGGATTTCCCATACAGACTGGCAGCTTTGCAAAACTTACAGTCAAAGTCACGGCCCGCGGGACAAATGCATCACGCTCTGGCCATGCCCACCCATATTTTAGCAAAGGGGGAAAAAGTAACAATATGACACATGACAATGTGATGCCACGAGTTTGACACTCCTGAATTACAGCCACCATGTAGTGTAGTAATCACAGGGCCGCTTCATCATATGCCAAATACACTGTCCTCCAGATACTACTGGAGGAAGTCATTATTCAGCAACATATATTGGTGGAAGTCATCATTCAACAACATCTGGCGGGCTGCAAGTTCTTCATCCTTGAGCAAAATGGTGAAATGAAAATACTGGTTTTCCTTTCCCATCTACTCCTGCTAGCACTGCCCTGTGTAAAAAAAAATGATGAGTATTATAAACTGTTATAATCAGTTCAGGACAGAGGCCCCATGAAGGCTGCCTCAGTGAAACGTTCCCCTCTGCCACATTTTGTGCCTTCTCTTTGGTTGCTACAGGTGCAGGTGTGGGGAACGAAGCGACGGGCGGCCATCTGCTGAGGGAACACGAGAGAAGCTGGAACATGTGTGTGGGAGGGGGAAGCCGGCCTCTTGCTTCAGCTGTTAATTGAATCTGTGTTTTGGGATTCTAGAGGACTCTGCTAAGACGCGCGGGAGGGTCGCCCAGTGAAAAAGTGATTCGCTCTGTGCGGTTACCTACTTGTGCCCCGTACCGCAGCAGCTGCCTTTCTTTCCCGCCCTTGAGAATCTCTCTCTCTCAGCTGACTGGTTGCTTAAAGTACTTTTGTGGAGGACACGATGGAGGATATGATGCCTTCACTGATTGGAAATCAGAAGGCGACTTAACTCTCCAGGAGCTGCAGCTCACAGGGCATTTGTTAGGTCAGGTCAGAATTACTCGGAAACCGGGCACTCAAGTGAGAACCCTTTTTCTATGTATCTTTGGAGCAAATGGCACCCTAATTGTGCAGCCGTTGTGGACCACTTGCATTTGAACAAAGAACCACCTCCTGTTTGAAACCTGCACTCTGCAGAATGGGCCTGATCTTTAAGCAATCGCAATAAACTTTCGCAGATTGTGGAAGATCGTTTCTTTTGCTCTGGAAAAGCAGGGCAATTATTAACGGGGCGCCTTCCTTCTGCAAAAGAGTCTACTTGGGACTGAGCAGTGAGCATCCATTTAATTCAGGAGCTAATTTCCAGCTGTGGACAGCAAAGGAATGTTTTTGCAGCACAGGTTCCAAAGATCTGGAGTGCTTAGTGAATCAAGGAAACTATTAATTTGTCCCTTTGGAGCAGCTCAAAACAGACATCAGGAAATCTAAAAGAACCTTTCACAATCTGGCCTCCAGATATATTGAGTCAGTTTCCCAGATTTGCCTAGTCAGCATAGCCATTGTTCAAAATTTCAGAAGTTGAAATCCACATATTGGGAGGGACCTAGGCTGGGCTGATTTGAACCCTAATTTTCTTCTCATCTGTTTGGGCTATATCCAGATCAAAAGGCAGTATGCTAGACTATTTATCATAGTGTAAAGTGATGATGAACCACTTGTGGTTGCTCACTCCATTCCTGGTTGCCATGTGACGAGCCATAACTTGGGCTACTATACATCTGGAAAACAGAAATATTAAGATTGGAGCAAAGACTTACAGCTGATGGCAGCAAAGAGAGTTTTCTGTATCTCTTTGCTGCCATCTAGTGGCCAGTTTAGATTTTGTAGACTAGGTAGAGTAGCCCTAGATTTCTTACACTCTGATAATTTTAATCAATCCAGGTTTTATCACATCTCAGAAACTACTGGATGGCTAGTTCTCAATTACATCTTCTTCAATTATATATAGTGATCTTGGAAACCTTCACATCTGTTGTGGAGGAGGAGAGAGTCCAAGCCATGTAAAATGGAAGCTTTTATGTTTTAGATCTCAGGGGATATAATGGGTCTGGAACCATTGCAGCAGGCCGGTGTTGTCTGGGAGAATGGTTTGGCTTTAGATCAAAAGCCTCCAGGGAGGGAAGTGGAGTGTCTTGGAAACTTCTATTCCATTGATGTCTTTACAAGCATGAATTTCATCCTAAGAGACTTTGAAGCCAAAAGACAATGTTTACCTCATGAATTCCATCATGAATTCCTTTCTTCCTACAAATATCCTCAAAAGACTCCCCCCCCCCAAATAAATCAACCCTCCCTGCCACTAGTTTAGTAAGGAGGGCAGACTAGAACAAGAACGACAGTCACACTTCTTACTTTAGCTGATGTGGCTTCTTCCTTTGACTGCTGGTCTTCATCAGTCTGACGTGAGAGCAGGAATGATCCCAGCACTGATGTCCTGCTGGTTGCTGGCACTCTAAGAACATTCCTGCAGCATGTTTCAGCAGGTCTGGGGCAGGGCTGAAATTTCAGGGCCCTCATCTGTCTGTCTCCATCCAGGGGCCAGAGGCATTTCCTGTCTACCTCCTCTGGCTGCTGACCTCTTCTCAGGGGTATCCCCTTTCCACGTTAATGGACTTGGCTGGCTGGCTGGCTGGAAGCCTACACTTCACCCAAAGGAGAAATTCCACATCAAGACAGGCCAATAACTCTTCAGATGCTTCATCCACTTTGCTAAGCAGCCATTAACTTGTGTGTTTTGAGTGAGAAAAAGAGAGAGAAAATATTTAAAGAAGATTAGCATAGACATCTCTTCCCAAAGCATTCTTCAGTGTCCTGATAGATGACTCTGAAACTCAAGTCTCACAATAACCTGATAAGGAGATACATTTGTCCTTGAACAGAACCATTTTGGGTTGTAGATGCATGAGTGAATATTCTGGTCAGGTTCTCCTGCCCCACTAAAACTCTGAAGACTTAGTTTTCTGTGTTTTATTACATGGTTCTGCAAGCTTCCAATTCAGACAGATTCACAAGATTGAAAAATTGATTATACGCCAATGACTGAGGATGATCTTCTATCTTGATGAATCCACACTAACCTTCATAGAGAAAAGGGGTATCTCCTTGCACCACTCTCTAGTCTTGTATATGATCTTGAATTTTGGGATTTGTTCTCAATGGAAAAGATAGGTAGGTATGGAGGCCAATAGAAAAATAGGCTCTGGCAAGGCAGAGCAATACCAGGGATTCTGTGATATTTTAATTCGGTTACAGAGTTCAATGTAGTACAATTTTTTTTCCTGGTGTGAAATGCATAGCTGTCCACAAGTCAAAGATTTATGCCGTGTGTATTGGTAGGGGTGATGAAGTTCATTCCTCTTCAAGGGAAGGTCTGCTTGGGGAATTCCTGCCTTAAATTGTCTGCACCTATTCAGCAGATGTGCCAATCAAATTGCCCTTATGATGGGGAATCCACCACAGTAGCAACATCAATCCATGGTCCTACTTCTAAGCATGAGTCACTGCCAAGGCCCAGCCGGTGCCTCTGGGTGCTAATCTCTTGCACTCCCAAATAAAAGTACAGACAAAAGATCAGCCTTTGGCTGACTTCTTTTCTTATGGAGCAAATGAGGAAAGGCCTCCAAAGGATTAAAACAAATGACAAGCAACCTCAGCTGTTCAATAGAAGAACATGAGAGGGTTGAGAGACCCATACCATGATAAGGCACCATGGTTGACTGAATAAGGCACCTGTGGACGATAGTAAACCATTAAATTATGTCTAGTTTTGCACAGTGCTCTCTAAAGCAATACCAAAAGATTAACATGACAATTTAAAAAGCAGACTTAAGTAGTTCACTTGGAGTCTGAGTCTCAGGAGCCTTATTTTCATATTCAGGTTAGCCTCTTTCTGAGGAAAAGAAGGGCTCCTTATATTTCCAATTCTTAATCATTTTAGGAACACAAAAACATATACAGGGATCTGGATTGTTTAGTTATGGGAATTTCACACATGCATTATTGGGGGGAAATGTCATGTAAAAGAATGAAGGCTGATGACTGCTGAATATATCACCATACAGAGTTGCTATAAAGCCAGTCAGCTGGACTCCCCTGCATATGCTGAGGAAATAATCTGCTCAAGTACCGAGTCCACTCCCTCTGATTCTCAGCTGGAAGCCATGAAGGAAATTGTAGGCCAGAACTTCTAGAGGTCACCAAGTTGGGAAACAGTTTGCATTATCTATTCTTGAATTTATTAAATAATTGATGATCATCAAAAGTTGAGGCTCCAAAGAGAGCTGTAATCAGACGTTTCATTTATTTGAGTAAAGATACTCCTAGTCTGTCTGTCTGTCTGTCTGTCTGTTGTCTATCTATTATTTATCTATAGCTAGCTAGCTATCTGAATTAATATACTTCTGCCCACCTAGCAGTCCGAATGCATGCAAATGCGAGTAAATTAATAGGTACCACATTCAGTGGGAAGTGTTCTGTGCTCTGTGTGCCTTTGGAGTATAGCCATGCTGGCCACATGACCACAAAAATGTCTTCAGACAATACTGGCTCCCTCAGCCAAGAAATGGAGATGAGCACTGTGCCCTAGAGTCTGGACAGGGAACCGGCTTTACTTTTTTACTCTATATCTGTCGTCTCTCAATTCTATTTTGGTTAGCTTCTCTACAGACGTTTGCAGCTCTACCAGACGTTGATAAAACTACTGCACCTGAATTAATAGGAACAACAAAGCAAAAACAGCAAAAACAGTGTGCATTTTTCGTTTCAAAACTACAGCATCTTTCTTTTGATGGCTTCAGTAAAGCATTGAATAGTAAAATACTGAGGCTTGTTTATGGATATTAGGTTGCCCTCTAAAGAGAAAGGGCCTAAAATACAGGATTTGTGACAGCAGATAGCAAATGTACTTACATATAGATGGATTTGCTTGTGTGTATATGCAAATGACAAGATGTTTGCTTTAAAATATACACCTTGGATTAGGAATTTCAGTTTTTTTCCACCCACCTACTAAAAGAAAGGTATGATTTATTTTTCTGCTCATTCCAAGAGGCTACAGAAAATCAGAGAGGCTATAATGATTGTTTTATTTGAGATGGGGGGAAAGGACGATGGGAAATTGAACTGTGCCCAAGCTGTGACTTCCATAGAGGTTGTTATTTATTGGTACCTAGTTTTCTGGCAAATTATCATTTTAGTTAATTTTATATAGCCTGGTTTACCCAGCAGTGTGCAGAAAGTGGGCACGTGGCTTTTCAGGGATAACTACAGTTTGTTCTATTTGTAAGAACTGTAGGAAGGGATTGCTTCTGATTTAGAGGTGAGACATGGGCTATATCAGCTGAAAAGAACAGGCTGACCCGAAAGAATTGCAGCACAATATTGAAGGATGTTAGGCAGGGACTGAGTTGGTCTTTAGTTAACAGTGAAAGTTACATTCAAACTGTTGTAGACAGCTACCAGTTCCTTTTTCTTTGCAACAGCTTTCCATTAATTCTGTGGAAAATTGATCTGTCTCCAAATTCTTTTTCATACAACACTGGTTCTTATTTTTCCTGTAATTATTCCATTTTCACTCATATTTCTTTCACTTCTTTTCTTTCATACTCCGTTTTACTTAACATCTACTCAGGGGGAAAATTGCTTTATTTATCCAACTTTAGAAAAACCCCTCATCACCCTTGCATCCTTCACTGGTTCATTTAATCTTTCATCATAAAGAATCAAATGCATTCTGCTTTTAAATTGATATTCATTTCTTTGCCATGGGTACATTTGACTGGAACTATTATGGACTGTCGCACAGTCAGACAGATGTTCAGACCAGGTTTGAACTATTATTATTACTGTTATTAATTAATTTTTTAGGCAGCCTGACTTCCAGTGACTTTGGGCAGTAGATATTGACGCTTCTACTACATATTTACACCTTTTTCGAAATGGATATTCACCAGTCACTATTTTCATGCATTTCGGGCTCTCTCAATTCCTTCACTATTCCCTATTTTGATTCTCACCCAGACATTCATGACTTCTAGCAGAATATTCACCTCCTCCTTACAGTTTAATTTATACCATACATAAAATTGCATGATTTCTCCCCAAACATAACTCTAATTCTTTCATTATCACCATTCACATGCAGATGTGAGCCTTTGAATTCTTTTATTTTCTTACCTTCCCAGGAACCTAAATGAGACTAATTCATACTTTCTACCATACTTTTTTGCTTTTTCATTAACAATTAAACTTATATTTCATTTTGGTGCATTTATAGTAATCAGTTCCTCTCCAAAAGATAGACTATTTTCATTAAGAATGATATTTTTCCCTTTTTAGTTTCACAGAGATTTACCATATTTTTTTTCTTTTATTTGCTGTTACCATTGGTTCTTCATTCATTTGAAACCAAAATCTTCAGCGTGCTTTGTTGTGAGTAGATGGGTCCACAGTGATCTTTGATCTTTGTCACCTATCATGGTTTTGGTCAATCAAGGTTTTCATAGAATGCAAGATTAGATTATCAGACATACCATGTCAAGTGCAGTATTTCTTCTTAATAGCAAGAATAGAATCTATCAATGTCATATTTCAGTCAGGATGTCCCAAATGCAACAATATCCCAATTTATGCCAAGCCTGCATACCATTCTATTTGAGTTACAATCTCTAAATATTATCTTGAAAACCAATACACTGTGGCCTACATCCCACTAACCAAGAGTTGTATGCAGTCTGTCGACATATACTTAGGTTCAAATATTTGATCTTTGTGCCTATTTTAGTTTAAGGCCTTGTGGGACCAAAGATGAGAGATAGAAAAGGATGGGAAGAGAAACTCCCCCAACTCTGCCTTTATTTGCACTGACGTGGATTTTGTGCATTTCTGTATATTTTTACCCGCTTTTTTTCTAATCTGGATGGCATAACAACCAAGAGATAAGTCTCCCAACCTACTTTCTGGTAGACTGATTCATTGGCAACTATGCATTGCAAAGTCTTTATACTGTGATGGACTTAGTCAGCTGTGTTATACAAACAGAGCTAAAGAAACAGATACACATTCTGCGGTTATAGTTCCAAGCCTTATAAAGTTGTCAGATTATTGGAGTCAAATGGAAATATTGTTAGAGCACATGCAATAGGTTACCTTTTGTTATTGCTATGGGTTAACAGATTAACAGAGTTGGAAGGGACCTTATAGATCATCTAATCCAACCCCCCCGCTCAAGCAGGAGACCCTATACCATTTCTGACAAATGGCAGTCCAATCTTTTCTTGAAAGTCTCAAGTGATGAAGCTCCCACAACTTGCGCCTAATGTTACTACAAAATCCCAATCAATGGGGATATTGTGTATTACAAATGGGAAAAACATTTGTCCATAAATTAACCAAGTTACAGAAATGTCCAGTGTGGGTTGGTGGGCAGTGAACACAGATCTTTTCCAAACAGTGTTTTGTTGTCTTTTGTTTCCTTCAGTTTTGTGGTATGATATAAATTACAACCTGCTGCACAAAGGAGGTCAGATGAGATGTGTTGGCAATTGTTTGAAAGGAACAACGAGACGAGAAAATGACTGTCTCCCGATCTTGCCTTTGCTGGAGGTGTGCCCTAACTCTTCATGCACAGAATGAAGATCTCTCTTCCTCTCAGACAGAGGGGCTCCCTTGGGCACAGTGCCTCCTGGGAGACTGCCAGGGCCTGCAGGAATGCGAGGTGCTGCCGATACTCAGCAGAGATGTAATTAGGGGAGCCATCTTTGTAAAAAAGATGTCACTGTCTGAGTTGCCCCCTTTAATTTTGCTTCTTTCCTCCTAACTTTAAGTAATTAGTGCTGCCACTCAGACTTTGCGTGTGGCAGCATAGTGGAGCCATTCTGTCAGGGCTCCTAGCATTTAGCACATGCAAATACCTATCCACCCCTGCTCCCCCACCTTGTACACACACATTGAGCTGTGCTCCCTGTCTGCCTAGAGGATTTATTCATTGCCTTTATTCTGTGGGTTTAAAGTCTTAGCCCAGAATAATTTAAATTAAGTGTGTTGTAAACAAAATACTGCCATCTTGCTTGCCCTACAGGTATGCCTAAGAAAACGTCTTCTTTTGCCTTTATTTTCATCTAAAGACATATCTAAAGGTTATAGGCAACACAAGACAAGTTATCTTGTCTCTGGAGACATGGTATGGGATTTAATGACCCTAAAGTTTCCAACGAACTCTCTACACCTGTGCCTGGTCCAGCATTTGAATGGACCAACACCCTATGCCAGTGATGGCTAACCTTTTTGCCATTGCATGCCAAAAGCGGGGGGAGCGTGGTGGGGTCACATGCCCGCGTGCCCACATCCATAATTCTATGTGCCCTGCCCCCCTGCTTTTGGTATGCAATGGCACAGTGGGCCCGTTTTTTGCTCTCCCCAGGCTCCAGAGCCTTTCTAGGAGCCTGGGGAGGGCAAAAACGGCCTTCTCCAGCCCCTCGGAGGCCCTCCAGAGGCTGGTAACAGTGTGTTTTCTGACTTCTGGTGGGCCCAGAAGGCCTGAAAATCAGCTGGCTGGTATACGCATGTGTGCCAGAGCTGAGCTCGCGTGCCCACCGATATGGCTCCGCGTGCCACCTGTGGCACCCGTGCCATAGGTTCGCCATCACGGCCCTATGCTCTAGTAACTTCTGCTTGGATTATTTTGAAGTACTGTGACGCTCTTTCCTTTAAGGCAAGGGACTCCAAACTTAGCAACTTTAAGACTTGTAGACTTCAACCCCCAGAATTCCTCAGCTAGCTATATTCCTTTTTACATCAAGGAGAGGATTTTTTGTACTTGGTTTCATCACAACTTAATTAGCTTTTCACTGACAGAAGTCAGTCCTTGGCTGAAAGTGAAGAACTATTGTTTTACGGTCACAATAGAACAGTATCTATAGCCTGACTATTCCCTTTGTTCTTTAAGATGTATTATGATGATGAAAAAAAGAATATTTCTTTTGCATAGTTTTACTGTAGCTTACACTATGGATTGCAATCATCTAATGATTAATTTTAATTAATTAATTTGTCTAATGGCTTGAAAAAGAAGTCCTCCCAAAAGGCTACATGGGTGGGTGACATTGAGTGTAAAAATGTAAATGGCTGCATTTCTGAATGGCTGTGTAGTTGCCATAGCTGCAAGCACATTTTAAATAGTTCCAAAGCCTGAATTGTGCAGCCAATATGATGGCAAATGTATATTCAAAAGCCTTGTCTTTCTGAATGACAGTTACCATAGCATTTTGTTATTGGAAAAAAAAGGTGGGGGGGATTTGGGAGAAATAAAATCTCTCTAATGAATGAATTTATACATGCCAAGATATTCAAGGCCAATTACTTTACTTTCCCATGGAAATGAAATAGTAAATCCAAGGACAGTGGGAGAATATTTTGATAATTTCTTCTGTGCAAACCAGAGTGACCCCATAGACTGCAAAGAGGCAGCTAAACACTCTATGTATTAGTTAGGATGGTAAATTGCTGATTTTAAAGCTATAAATGCTTTCCCCCTTTTTACTGTCTGTGGAACATATATTACATTAGAGCTGGGATGATTTCTGCATCATGAAAACTTCCTGAGAGTATTAGATGATCAAGGAGCGGAGGCGGACGGAGCTGTTGCGGCCCGGGAGGGGGAGGGAGGCCAGACCATGGTTTTAAGAGCCAGAACTAGGAAATGAAGAAAGGAGGGGAATCTATTGTTTAAGGTTTTTTTATTTGACTTTTTTTCTCTCTCTCTTTTTTTATTGTATTTTGTATAACACTCTTTTTTTTGTTTATATAATTTTTATATAACCTGGTTGTTTGTTTTGATTTAAGATAATAATGTCTGTTGTGTGAGAAATTAAAAAAAGAAAATAATTGAAATATCTTTATATAAAGATATTGAAAATTCAACATATTGTAAACTATAATATTGTATATTCTTAACCAATAAAAACTTTTTATTTAAAAAAAACAAACAAAAAAAACACACAAAAAAAGAAAACTTCCTGAGGAGACGTATAGTATTTAGTTAATAAATTAGAAAATGCCTGTGTCTAAATCTGGGACCATCAATAATTTTCACTTGCTTTACATCAAAAACTAGGGCTTTAGGTCAGTGGTGAAATCCAATTTTTTTTGCTACCAATTCTGTGGGCGTGGTTTGGTGGGCATGGTGTGGCTTGGTGCGTGTAGCAGAAGGATACTGCAAAATCCCCATTCCCTCCCCCTCCTGGGGGAAGGATATTGCAAAATCTCCATTCCCACCCCACTCTGGGGTCAGCCAGAGGTGGCATTTGCCAGTTCTCCAAATTATTCAAAATTTCCACTACCAGTTCTCCAGAACCTGTCAGAACCCGATGGATTTCACCCCTGCTTTAGGTTAAGATTGAGGTGAGGTTCCCCAATCAGAGGGAGAGAGGATTTTTTAAAAATCATAATGAATTCTCCATTAGAAAATGCTCATTCCATTGGACAATACAATATCTTTATTTGGAATCCAAAATAAGTACTATTTAGAGTATCCTGCTTTTCTACTAATGAAATAATTTACATAAAGATGACTAAAGAACACTTTGCCACACCAAGCATAGCAGGCTGTCATTTCAAAATTGTCACAAATTAGGTCGGGGGGGGGGAAGGTAAGACCACCCAGACAACATTGGAATGTAGTGATTTGGCAGAGATTTCATCTGGATTCCCTTTAAGAACCGAATAAATACAGTACATACTGTATATCCAGTGTGAACCAAACAGATAGTATGAAGGAAGGTGAAATTACCTATTTCTATTGAACAACAAGTCTAAATCCATTTTAATACATGAATTGATTAATTATCTCTCTCACACACAGAGAGATCTATTTGCCATATTTTGCTATTTGATAAGCTTGAAGCCAAAGTCTTCACTTAATTATTTTACTCTTTTCATGGATCACTGCCCTGCAGTGGTGAAGAGTCTTGCTATGGGCTATACCAGTGGGTAAGCATCAGGGGTGAAATGCTCCAGGTTCAGACCAGATTGCCCAAACCGGTAGCGATGGAGGCGGGTGGTTCAGAGTACATCCCTGTACTCCCTCCATTCCCACCTGAGCCATGAGATCATCAGAGGCTGTTTTTTTTTTTTTACTTTTAAAAGCATTTTTTCTACAACCTCTTTGGCCGAAAAAATGCTTTTAAAAGTTAAAAAAAAAGCCTCTGATGATCGTGTGGTTCAGCTGGGATCATCAGAGGCTTCTAAAAGCATTTTTTCTACAGCCTCTTTGGCCGAAGAGGTTGCAGGAAAAAAAAAATGCCTTTAAAAGCCTCTGGCGATCCCAGCTGAGTTTCCTGTTCGTCAGAGGCTACTAAAAACATTTTTTTCTGCAACCTCTATGGCTGAAGAGGTTGTAGAAAAAATGCTTTTAAAGGTTTTTTTAAAAAAAGTTGGCCACGCCCACCCAGTCACATTACCCCCCTCCACCAAGCCACGCCCACAGAACCGGTAGTAACAAATTTTAGATTTCACCCCTGGTAAGCATATTCCCTGAAGCATCACCCATGACTGACAGTCATAGACAGAGACTGTCAGGCTAAATACAATCCATTGGAGGAAGAATGGCAACTCTTGCCAATGATTCTTGTAAGGAAACCAATTGGGAATTCACAATCAGGAAAATGGTAACATAATACACGCAGTTCTTGATTTATGATCACTACTGACCAGTGGTGAAATCCAAATTTTGTGGGTATGGCTTGGTGGGTGTGGTGTGGCTTGGTGGGCATGGCAGGGGAAGGTTATTGCAAAATCCCCATTCCCTCCCCACTCCTGGGGAAGGATATTGCAAAATCTCCATTCCCACCCCACTCTGGGGGCAGCCAGAGGTGGTTTTTGCTGGTTCTCCGAACTAATCAAAATTTCCGCTACCAGTTCTCCAGAACCTGTCAGAACCTCTGGATTTCACCCCTGCTACTGACCCCAAAATTTCTGTTGCTAAGCAAGACAGCTGTTGTGTGAGTTTTGCCCCATTTTATGATCTTTCTGTCACAGTTGTTAAGCAAATCACTCTAGTTGTTAAGTTAGTAACACAGCTGTTAAATGAATCTGGCTTCCCCATTGACTTTGCTTGTCAGAAGTTTGCAAAAGGAGATCACATGATCCTGGGTGCAGTCGTCATAAACATCAAGCACTGTTGCCAAGTGTCTGAAAATGGATGCTACAACAGTCATACGTGTGAAAAACAGTCATAAATCACTTTTTTCAGCGCTATGTAACTTCAAGCAGTCACTAAATGAACTGTTGTGAGGACTACCTGTACTAGACAATGAACCCCCCTCAAATTAGAAGATATTCAGTGTGTACTGGGGAAAGACCAGAAAAGCAAATACAATTAGCCCACAAGTACTTCCAATGTAGCTGGATTAAAGCCGAAAAATTGTTTAGCTGCTGAGGTATCTAAAGACAAAAGAAAAGTTCAAAACTTTGAAGTTTGAAATGGAGTAGCTATCCTCATCAATTAAAAGGACAACAAAGTAAAAGGTCACATGCAAACCTCTCCTAATTATGTTAATTGAAATTCACAGCAAGCCAACTGGCTTGTTGTGTTTCATGTCTATCCCAAAATTGCACACGAAGCAGAAGTTGAATAGTTTTATGGTGATTTGCAATACTTTCTTGACACAACATCAAAAAAGGCATCTTATTAATTGTAGGGGAATATAATGCATCTGGAATAATGCAAAGATTTGGCCCTGGTATATAAAACGAAGAGGACACAAAGTTCTACCAAGAAAAACCAATGCTTATAATAAATACCAGCTTTCAACAACTTAAAAGTCAACTTTACATATGGACATAGCTGAAGACCGAACTCAAGTTGACTGGATAATTTGCATGCCAAAATAGAGGATTTCTGATATTCACTGTAGCTCAGATTTTGCAGAATTACAGTTTAAATGAAAGAAGACAAAATTGTTAGACTAGCAAGATACAACCTGCACAGCACTACATATGATTGTGCCGTAAAGAATAAATCAATGAGTGAGATTTGCTCAATAGAATGCCTGAAGAAGTCTGAATGGAAGTCCATAACATTATTAAAGATGAAACAAAAGTATCTACAATGCAAAAGAAGGCAAAATGTGTTAAAACGGGGTCAAAATATTTAAAGAAAGTTGGATACAAAAGGCAACAGTGTAACATTTGCCCAACTAAACACTGAATTCCAGAGAACAAACCAGGAGTTGTGTATAAATAAGCAATGAAGGGAAGTTGTGGATAACAACCAAATGGAAAGGATAAGAGTTTTATTTTGAAAAATTAAAAGCAATGGAAACTTTTAATGTAAAGCCTGATAAAATACAAAGAAAGAAATTCTCAAAGCATTCAGTGATATTTTCCTCTGCAATTCTGGTGCCTTGAAAACCATGATAAACTGCACCCTCTATGACTGTGATGCCGGGCTCTCTGTGGGCATGTGCACTGTTGCCAGCTGCTCTTCTGGTTTCCGGTGTGCACATGTGTGCCAGCCAGCTGGTCTTCATGGGCGCCAGAGTGCCAGAAAATGGCCTGAAAATGGCCTGGGAAATGGCCCAAAAAACAGCCTGAAAACAGCCCGGAAAACGGCTTGGAAAACAGTCCAGAAAATGCACCCAAAATAGGCATGTATGCACAAGCCAGCTAGTCTTCAGGTTTCTGGTGCTCCAGCATGCGCACGCACACGGACATGCACATGTGTTCTGGTTTGGGCACTCGGTCCCAAAAAGGTTCACCATCACTGCTCTATGAGATAGAAGGAAGACATTTATAGATTCACAAGCACTAAAGTTTCCATAAAATATTTTATATGACTAAAATGGTGGCAAAGATTTTTTATATTAAGCTAAAAGTGCAATTTTTGTTGTTATATTTGTGAAGCTAATTTTATTTAGTCTTATGTTGGCATGGATTTTATTATATTTACTGATTGAGCAATGGTTGTAATAAAAGATGCTGTTATTGATAAGAGACAGAATACACAAGGATCTGCTGGAGAAATAAATATAATGAAAAGATAGCACAGAAGAACTATACAAAAAATATCTCCAAATCAATGATGCAGACAATGTTTTGATCACTGGAGAGAGCCAGACATTCTGGAAAGTGGAGTAGGACCTAGAAAATATTGTTAGCAACAAAGATGCAAGAGTTGATGAAATGCCAGCAGAATTATTTAAATTCATACTCATAACTTTTTTGCCAAATCCTGTTTGGCAAAATGGAACATGCTGCTGAAGGAAAACCAAAGCAGAGGATTAGCGACAATAAACATGTTCTTTCTTCTTCTTTTCACTGTAGTATAAGAATGCTCTTCTAAGAACCTTTCTTCTTCATTAGACTGAAATGAATGTATTTCTGTTGCAACTATCAATTTGAGAAGAAAGATGCAGCACTAGAGGAAGGCCAATGGTAGGTAAAGAAAGACTAAGCCTGCTTCATTGTGATCTTGTGAATATCCAATATTCAGAATCAAATGTTCTGGTCATCTGATCTGACATTTTCACAGGGAATATATAAATAAAAATAAAACATAACAAGATATATGCTGCAACCACTATGATCCTAAGCTTCTGCACGTACAAGCAGACTCTCATGAGTTGGACCTTGTACAAGCAAACCCTGCGCCCAAAAGATGATTATAGAGATATGCTTACACCTGCACATAAAGATGGTGATAGAAATATGCTTCACTGCCTACAGGAAGCTGAAATGGCAAACCGCAAACTGTCAGAGCAAAAACAGACTGACATGGAAACAAACGCTTGCACATATATGCAAGCCTAGCTGCCTTGCAACGTGACAACCATATATGTATATCCACCAGCTGTTGTCATAATATGTATGGTCAACCTATACCACATGTATACCTTCTGATGTATGCTTGCCCACCCCCGCAGTCCCTAAATAAAAGAGTCTGTCTCGAGCTAGCTTGGGGCTCTCTCATCCCGAGAAGGCAAAGCCTCGTGTCACTCCTTCTTTCTGTCCTCAACCAAGAGGGACCCCAGCCAGCAGCTGGTCCGTGATGAGCCCGCTGGCAGCGTGAAATGCCTCAACTGGTGACCCCGACGTGATTCTTTGTGCCAATTGACTCCTTGACGGATCCGTACCTTCGCCAGGAGGAAGGCGTGCTGCACCCAGACGCCCGGCAACGGACGACTCGCTCGAAGGTATGGGGAAAGGGTTGTCCAAACCGCAGGTTTTACATCTTCAGGAACTAGGAGACCTTGTCAAGGCTGCTACTATCGCCACCTTACATCATGGCAATCCTCTCACCTCGGTGACAGAAAAATCTTTAGTTAAATTGCTTAAATTTATTTGGATTAAATGTCCAAATTATCCCGAAACAGGGGAGTTGTCTTCCAGAAAATGGAAGCGTATCTTGAAATATTTGATGGAGCCACCTAAGGCACCTCTGGATATGATAAACACCTGCCAAATGGTGCTGCGATCACTAGAAGTGTACGAATATGGTATGTCAGAAAGGGAGACTTTTCCTGTCACTGCTGCCCCTCTGCCATATGACAACTCCTCTGACGAAAAATCAAGTCAAGGAGCCGGGCTTCTTTCTCCCAGAGATCAGACGGCGCAACCCTCGGCTCCTACACCCCCGCCCACACCCCCGCCAACAAATGGCGACTGGGTTTCAAAAGGCCTTGGAGGAAGGACAAGTCTCGTTAGAGGACCTTTCTACCACCTGTTACCTTGTGGGATTTGTTACCAATCCCACAAACCCGCAGCAAAAAATTGTGGGTCATGTGCCCCTCGATTTCGAAATGGTAAAGGAGATCCAAGCCGCCGCTACGACATACGGCATTCAAAATTGCTATACTAGAACCCTTATTAACTCCCTGGCCATAAATTATCAATTGGTGCCTGAAGATTGGATTACCTTGGCAACCATGATTCTGACGGCCTCACAACACCTGGTTTGGCAGGCGGAATGGGAAAAGGGGGTCCGCCGTGCTGCTACAGCTGGAACCATCCCTGCTGGCGTCACAGTTGATCAACTTTTAGGACATGGAAATTTCACTACTATTGACCAACAAGTCACCTCCCCTAATGCCATGTACCCTTTTCTGAATCAAATAATTATAGCGGCTTTTAAAAAGGTAGACGACCCTAAAGCCTCCACTTCATCCTTTGCAACCATTAGGCAAAAGCCGGGACAACTGTACTCGGAATTTATTGATGATCTCAGCAAAGCCCTCCTCCGCCAGATTGATAACCAAGAGGCACGAGATTTGTTGCTAAAAAAATTGGCAGTAGAAAATGCCAATGCAGATTGCCAGAATATCCTTAGACCGCTTCTGGCTAATCCTGATTTGGATATATCCGACATGATTAAAGCATGCAGTCGGGTAGGATCACAAACCTTCCAAATGGAGACTCTAGCAGCAGCCCTACAAACAGGAACTCAAAATCAGATGGAAGCACTGGCCGCTGCAATTACAGGGGCTGTACAAAACTCAGGATGCTCAAATGGTAATTGCTTTAACTGTGGTAAGCCAGGCCACTTTAAATCTCAGTGCCGTGCACCTGGAGGAGGGGGCCAACTGAAAGGCACACAGAAATCTAAACCAAAAACTGTATGCCCCAGGTGTAAGAAGGGGTTCCATTGGGCTAGAGAATGCCGCTCCAATCCCCCGCCATCGGGAAAATAAGTGGGGGGCCTTCAGCCAGCCCCGTGCCAAAGGCTGACCCCTCCCCATCGGAACTTGACCCTGATGTCATTGAGCTCAGAGCTGCAGAATCTGTAATTGCTTCTCTCCCCGCGACCACTTATTTTGTTCCGCTCCGCCCCTCTGTCGCCGTCCCCTCTTCTGAAACCACTCCTGCTATCGTGTTCCCTCACCGTAACCTCATTGCTCAAGGGGTCCTTGCCTCCCCTTTTCTCCGCAATTCTGAAAACCTTTCCTCTCTTTCTCTCGCCTTTATGGTAACAGTGAAAGTTCAAATTCAAGAGGGAGACGTGGTTGCTACCATGATCCCCCTCCCTTCTCCTTCTGCTACAGCTACTATGTTTCCCCCTGCCACTATGACTATCAAAAAGCATGTGCTCAGATCTCGCCCCTCCCTGACCCTTATAATACAGGGACGTCCTTTTTCTGGTATTTTAGATACCGGCGCAGATGTCTCTGTGATCCGTACTGCAGAATGGCCCCCTGATTGGCCCACCGAATCATCTCCAGCAGTGCAGGGGGTTGGTGGAATTCAAACAGCTCAAATCAGCAAAAACTGGCTGCCGGCAAAATCACCGGATTCCACGGTCACTGCCTTTGTTCGACCAGTTGTTCTCCCACTTCATATTAATCTGTGGGGAAGAGATCTTATGCACCAATTTCACGCTAGACTAATATTAGATTAGAATATGACTCACTCTTCTCCTCCTTCACCTCTTCCTCTTTCTCTTAAAACGGAGGTCCCTGTGTGGGTGGATCAATGGCCTCTCACACAAGAAAAACTGACTGCCTTGCACTCTTTGGTACAAGAACAGCTCGCCAAAGGACATATTGAGCCCTCCCTTAGTCCTTACAACACTCCAGTCTTCCTCATAAAAAAGAAGTCTGGGAAATGGAGATTCCTTCATGATTTGCACCAAATAAATACTATAATTCGACCAATGGGGGCACTGCAGTGCGGCCTCCCAAATCCAAACTTCATCCCAAGAGACTATGATTTGGCTATCATAGACTTGAAAGATTGCTTCTTCTCCATACCACTGCATCCTAAAGATAGGCAGTTGTTCACGTTCACAGTCCCTGAATTCAACAATGCAAAGCCTACTTCTCGCTATCAGTGGAAAGTTTTACCCCAGGGAATGCTCAATAGTCCCACTATGTGCCAATATTATGTGGATAAGATCCTTCAACCTTTCTGTACTTTTCTCCCTTCCTTTTTGGTCTATCATTACATGGATGATATTTTAATTGCTCCTCCAGGACCTCCTGGGATGGTCAAACCTCATTGGCCTACTCTTCTAACAATCTTACAGAAAGGGGGTCTCACTGTAGCCCCTGAGAAAATTCAGTTCGCACCTCCTTTTTCTTACCTCGGTCATGTTGTCCTTCGCTCAGCTGTGGCTCTGAGCATGCCTCTCTTACACCTCTCTAATAATCCTACCCTTGTTCAATTACAACAGTATTTGGGGTCCATTAATTGGGCTCGCCCCTACATGGCCCTTACTACTGCACAACTCTCTCCTCTTTTTTCTGCCCTCGCACAAGGTTCTCATCCTGCCGACTGAATTACCTTTAATACTCAACAACTTCATGCACTGGAACAAATCAATGCCGCCCTACGCTTAGTATGGGTGGATAGATTTGCCTCTAACGTCCCTGTTGCCATTCTAGTTCTTAACACAATCATGCTGCCCATGGCCGCCTTAGTCCAAAAGGAAAAGAAGCTCCTCATCCTTGAGTGGCTCCACCGTCCTCACACCTCTCGAACGTCTGTCACTCCCAAACCCACACAACTCTCTTTACTGATCTCAAAAGTTCGTCATCGTTGTAAACTCCTTGTAGGTTTAGAACCTTCCGTGTTATATGTTCCTTTTTCTCTTTCTGTATGGGAATCGCTATTGTCTATGTCTGATGAAATGCAATTTGCACTCGCTGACTGGCCAGGAGAAGTGTCCTGCCATCCGCCACCAGACCCGAGGCTGCTATTATTGAAAACTGTACCCTTTTCCTGGAGTTCTCCTCACTCCCTTCAACCTATCCCTCACGCACTTACTGTCTTTGCCGATGGGAGCAAGACCTTTGGGGCATGTGCTTGGCAACAAGATGGCCAGTGGCATACGAAAATAACACCGCCTCAGAAATCTGCCCAGAGAGCAGAACTCTTTGCATCAATCCTTGCCTTTCAAACCTTTGCCACTCGACCTTTTAATCTCATACTGGATAGTCTCTATGTTACTCAAATCGTTTCCTCCATCTACGAATCATACCTTTCCCTGTCCCTTGACTCTGAATTACTCACGCTATTTCTCAAACTCCAATCGCTTATTTCAGCTCGACACTTTCCATGTCTCTCACATTTGAAGTCATCAACCCTTCCCTGGAGTACTTCAGGAGAGGAATGACCGAGCCGATGCTGCAGCATCAGCTGCTTCTCTGCATTCTTCTATGACAGCACTTTCTCTCTCTTCCCAAACTCCTTGGGAAAGTCACTCCTATTTTCATCAGAATAAAAAGGCGCTCATGAAGCAGTTTGGCATAACGGCTACTGAAGCATCTGCTATTTTACAGCAATGCCCCACTTGTAGCCGACAAGCTTATTCTCTTCCAATGGGAGTCAACCCCAGAGGAACTGAACGCTGTCAAATTTGGCAAATGGATGTAACTCAATATCCCTCCTTTGCCCCATGGAAATATTTACATGTCTCAATAGGCACGTATTCAGGCTTTATCATAGCCACCCCGCAAAGAGGCGAAGCCTCCAAACATGTAATCAATCATTGCATTCACACCTTTGCATCACTGGGACGCCCAAAAGAAATAAAAACAGAGAATGGTCCTGCCTACGTTAGTACAGTCTTTGCGGACTTTTGTAACAAATGGGAATAATACACAAGTTTGGTATTCCCTACAATAGTCAAGGTCAAGCTTTGGTAGAGCGCCCCAATTTAACCTTAAAAACAGCTCTTGACCGTTACACTAAAACACAAGGGAAAACAACCCCTAGCCTCCCAGCATTGCAAGACACGTTGAATCTGTGTCTTCATGTTCTGAACTTTATCAACCTGACTGGCACCCCTCCATCATCTGCCGCATGCCATCACTTCTCTGCCTCCCCACCTGCAGCCCAGAAACGCCCTCAAGTCTACTATCGTTGCCTGCCAGACCTGACTTGGCGAGGACCTGCGGACCTCATCACTTGGGGCAGAGGCTACGTTGCAGTTCAGCTTCTGGATCGTGTCCTTTGGGTTCCTGGTCGCCACATCTGCCCATACTTGGTGAGAAATGAAGATCCTTCTCCTGATATCCCTGATCCTTCTTCCGGTCTCTCCTCGGATCCTGGCCCGTCCTCGAATTGAAACCACAAAAGCCTTACGACTCGATCAACGTGCGACGACCGCCGCGATCAGTTCTGCAAGGCACCGCCTCCACAAACGGTCAGCCAAAGGAACAACATCTGACGATGCTAAATATTACTCACCCTGCCTGCACACAACAAAACAGGGTTCCATCAAACGCCAGACGCTGATCTACCATACCAACTACGCTTGCGCAAATCCCATGACTAAAAAGTGTGTTTTGAATGAAACCACCTACTCCTTATGTAAAACTGCCTCAGCAGTAGTTTGCTATGATCCCACTGGCCCTACCCATAGATATGAACTAAGAATTACCACTGGCAACAAAGTCCTAGCATCTAAAGACTTTTATAACCCGAAGGTCTCGCAATCAGTGATCTTTGATGCATGTGAAGCCATGGACTATGGCCTGTGAGAATGTGGCTCACTTGCGTGGCACCGCACTTATACATACAATGAAAAATATATCTGTGCAAAAACCAGCAATCGTAATGGTCCCTGTGGTAAAGGCACCTTTTGTGGGGATTGGAAATGCGTGGACTTCCAATCCAGAGGGACATCAGTCCGCAGTGACACCATTCCAAAAAGCGACAGCCATAAGAAATTGTACATTACACGCATCATACCAACCTCCCCGTCTTCTTGCATGCAACACACCTGCAATCCAATCAACCTTACCTTCCCAGTCCCGGAGAATTGGCTTAAACCACAAACATGGAAAGGACAGGACAACTTGTATGGCCTCGGGATCGATGGGACAGGTACAGACCCATCTGTAGCCATTAAAATAACAATTCAAAAAATATCTCTCAATCCAACTGCTCACTCCTTGTTCCATTCCACTTATGAGGAGTTCGAGAGACTGCAACACCTCTCCATCCCACCAGCCACCAAGAACATGTTCGGGATTTGACCTCTCAGATGCCTTTAGTGGATGGTGGCCAAAATTGCCTGGCCTGCAAGCTGTAGTTGCCTTAGTAGGAATGATTGCTCTAAGATGCATAATATTACCCTGCATTCTACCCATCTTTGTTCGCACCATCTCCAATAGCTTGTCACTATTAGCTGAAAAAAGAGCAACGATACAGGTTAATGCATTACTGCGCTTACACGGGGAAGACCAGTCCTTACTGGCCCCCGGATCAGGAGAGGAGAATCTTGAAAATTCAGACTCCCTGCTAAATATGCAGTGGGAAGCAGAGATCTCCTCTGCAGACAGCATTCTCCTCACCAGGCACCCTTGCACATTAGGTAGTGACACCGAACTAGAGGACCGCCTTTAATAAAACAAAACAGAGGAGATGCTGCAACCATTATGATCCTAAGCTTCTGCACGTACAAGCAGACTCTCATGAGTTGGGCCTTGTACAAGCAAACCCTGCGCCCAAAAGATGATTATAGAGATATGCTTACACCTGCACATAAAGATGGTGATAGAGATATGCTTCACTGCCTACAGGAAGCTAAAATGGCAAACCGCAAACTATCAGAGCAAAAATAGACTGACATGGAAACAAACGCTTGCACATATATGCAACCCTAGCTGCCTTGCAACGTGACAACCATATATGTATATCCGCCAGTTGTTGTCATAATATGTATGGTCAACCTATATCACATGTATACCTTCTGAGGTATGCTTGCCCACCCCCATAGTCCCTAAATAAAAGAGTCTGTCTCGAGCTAGCTCGGGGCTCTCTCACCCCGAGAAGGCAAAGCCTCGTGTTGCTCCTTCTTTCCGTCCTCAACCAAGAGGGACCCCGGCCAGCAGCTGGTCCGTGATGAGCCTGCTGGCAGCATGAAACGCCTCAACGATATAAATAAAAATAAATATATAAATAAAAATAAAACAAGACAGTCCAACTTGTAGCTAATTGACTACTAAGTTTCTTGGAAAAGAAAGAAGACTGCAGTATGAGAATAAACTCTCAGGATAGTAAACAAGAGCATTTTAAATTCCTTTTGGTGAAAAATTGGTATTCCTATTAAAAAAGTTATTATGTGCTGAGTGTGAGATATGAAAAATATAATTTAAAAAGATGTTTCCTGGGTGTGTTTTCTTTCTTAGAACAGCCATAATCTTTGCCATGAAGCACGTTACTAGATATTCAATTAAACTCTAATAGCAGCAAGCTCACTTTGTAAACAAGTTTCCCCTCTTGGTTCATTTTCTCTCTCTCTCTCTCTCTCTCTCTCTCTCTCTCTCTCTCTCTCTCTTTCTCTCCCACCGCCCCTCCCTCCCTCTCTCCCTCCCTCCCTCTCTGTCTCTCTCACACACACATATGCTGTTGTTCATGGTGACTTTGGCAGAAGACAAAATCATTCAGCAAATGCCTGCCAATGCTGACTCAACATACTGAGAAGCCAAAACTGTGATTGGGGCATACAGACAAAATAGCATGTCTATTGTCTTCATCACTTCCCTCCAACTGGTTGCCCTCCAAATGTTTTGGAATACAGCTTTCATGAAATCATTTCATGAAATCAGCTTTGTGACTAGTGGTCAGAAATTGTGGGAGAAATACTTCAAAACGTCTGGAGGAAACCTAGATTCTGAATCATCAGTTCCTTTAGCTTAAATGTGTAATGAAGAGTAAAGCCTGGGATCATACATCGTGCTGTGTACACTATGTGGCTTATTTCATTTTTCTTAGCATTTGGTCTGAGCTCTGTAGTTGTGATGCATTTACAAACTATGATTAAATCAAAGCACAGCTTGAAAATATAGTTTTATGTACCTAACATCAGAAAAAGATTGTTTTATTTAAGACATTGATTATTCCAAGTGTTTCATATACAGTACATTATTTCCATATTATTGTAAACCTCTGCTGGTCAATTTCATTATGCTCTGGAGAAATGAAAGTAAGAAAATATGTTTGCCAAAATTCTCTGCTCCATTTTTGGCAGTTCAGATTTAATCTGATTTCTTTCTGGGTCACAAATTATACTCTCAACCACCTGATCAGCTTTTCCAAAAGAGGCTTCCCCAGATGTGTGGATTGCTTGCTGCTGGAAACAAAAGAAACTGTAGTTCAGTAGGAAAATAATATTTGAGCTGCAAAACTCTGGATGACAAATAAATGGAAGCAAAAACAGTTTTCTTTATCTGTCTCCTGGAGTTTTGCATCCCAAATATCATTGGCCCCTTTGAGCACATCTGGAAGGAGTTACCTTCAGGAAGGCTGTCATATAGAATTAAAGCCAAGGATCCCTCTTTGGTTGAACATTTCATGATACTGTTTAAATATAGAAAGTGGGAACTGCAAATCATGTATTTCTATTCAGAGATGTATCTATCCAATCAACTAATCCTCTTCCAGGACATTCATTCTATCCCTGCTTTCTGAATGCTGGCATTCTATTCATGGTCAGCAATTAAGACTTCCTCACTCAGTAGTACTGTATCCCAGAAATTATTTTGCATTGCTATACATGTTGGTGTTTTGGTGATAACGTTCTCAGATCTGCTGATATGGAGGACATACTGTATATTGGAGAATTGAGATTAATATATGTTAGAATATGTTAAAATTTTACTTCACTCTATTAGTATTTGACTTTGAGTTTATTTAGATTTATATACCGCCCTACTCCCGAAGGACTCAGGGCGGTGAACAGCCATAAATAAAACAAATATAATACAAAATTTAAAAACAAGTTAAAAAACATATTAAATAGATTTGGCCCACTTATTAAAACACCCCTATTTTTAAGAACAGATTCAAATTAAAATTAAACAATTAAAAAAGGGTTAGGCCAGCCCTGCTTGTTGGAATAAAAAGTTCTTGAGGGCACGGCGGAAAGTGCACAAATCCAGGATCCTCCGTATCTCTGGGGAGAGCTCGTTCCAAAGGGCAGGTGCCCCCACAGAGAACGCTCTCCCCCTGGGGGCCTCCAGTCGACATTGTTTGGCCGACGGCACCCTGAGAAGCCCCTCTCTGTGGGAGCGTACTGGCCGGTGAGAGGCTACCGGTGGCAGAAGGCAGTCTCGTAAATGACCAGGTCCTGAGCCATGGAGCGCTCTAAAGGTGGTAACCAATACCTTGAAGTGCATTCGGAAGACCACCGGAAGCCAGTGCAGCTCGCGCAAGAGAGGTGTTACGTGGGAGCGCCATGTCACTCCCATAACCATCCATGCGGCTGCATTCTGGACCAGTTGGAGCCTCCGGGTACTCCTCAAGGGGAGCCCCATGTAGAGAGCATCACAGTAGTCCAGGTGGGAGGTGATGAGGGCACGAGGGCACTGTACATAAGGAGTCCCGATCCAGAAAGGGACGCAACTGGCGAATCAGGCGAACCTGATAGAAAGTCCCCCTGGCCACAGCTATTAGATGTTCTTCTAAGAACAGCCATGTATCCAGGAGGATGCCCAAGTTGCGACCCCTCTCAGAGGGGGCCAACTACTCGCCCCCAATAACCAGCGATGGCGCCAGCTGACTATATCGGGATGTTGGAAACCATAGCCACTCGGTCTTGGATGGGTTGAGCCTGAGTCTGTTTCTCCCCATCCAGATCCGCACGGCCTCCAGGCACCGGGACATCACTTCAAGGGCATCATTGGGGTGGCCTGGGGTGGAGATGTACAGCTGAGTATCATCAGCGCATGGACATAGAGGTGTCTAAAGCAGCCTTCCTTAGTTTGGTGCTTCCATATGTGTTAGAACTACAATTTTCAAAATTACTAGCTAATTGGAAAGCTCAACTAAAATGTTAAAAATATATTAAATGGTATATACTTGCCCCATTTTTATCTTCTTGAGTTTTCTATAAATAAGAATGAGGAAAGGGGGGCTTGTGAGTGACTTATCTCTACCCATGGAAGGTAATCTTTCTGCAGGTGCTTGAAACCTCTAGGAAAGGACGTTCATTAGTTTCAGGTGAGATATCATCTATACATTAGTTATATTCACTTATCTGCTGCCAACCCAACCCAAGGTACAATACTACAATAGCATTTCAATGCTAATAAAATTATGGCCAAGTGCATGAAGGCTATGATGTGTTAAAACAAGTTCAAAATAAATTTCTGGAAGACTAAGCTCTTGTTTGTTGGTGTCTGACCTTTTAAAGTTCAATTCAAATGCTGTATTTAGGTGGTAGAGTTCACAATAGGTTCATAATTTGGATATCTTCTTGGACTTATGGTTCCTGCTTGAGGAACTTTGGAAAAGATTGCTGATCTTGTAGAAAATCAGGAAGAGACAGGATAAAACGGTTTGATTTAATTTTATTTTGGCAAAGAATGGACAAAATAGACTTAGAAACATTGCAAAAGCTGTCCAGTGAGTGAACCACTTACATTTTTCCTAAAAGTATGCCCAGTAGTAGAAGCTAGATAAATTAAGCACTGCAGAAAGAAATTGCAAGATATTATTGACCTTATGTAGGTCTAGATGGATTGGTAAAAGTTTGTGCTTTTTAAAATCATTTTCTTGTAATATTACAGCAACCATAAATATATAATAAGGGTGGGTTGATTTAAAACAGTTATTAAAGTTTTGTTTAAAATATATAAATATATAGAAAATTATTTAAGGGATTTGATGGAAAAATTCCCATAAAAACTTCTAAATATAAAAATATATACATTTCTATTTCCTCTTTCTCTGTTATGGTGAAAAGTAGAGTGATTTATTTCCCAATTGCTACAGTACAACCTAGAAAGCAAGTTCGATGGTGCCTTTCATTTGATGCTAAATAAACTTTTATCCTGAATTCTTTCCAGCTACACTACACAAGCAGTGAAGGTAACATGTCTGTGAAATCTAATCTCTTGAGTCCCTCTTTCAAAACAAAGACTGATGTCTAAAGACAGACAGAGATGCTGGTTCTAGCAAGAAGTTTGTGATTGGTAACCAACTGAATAGTGCTGCTCATATTGATCTCTGATGTATTTGAAAGATTCTCCAAAATACCAACCATCTCAAGCTCCAAATAATTTTGCACTTGTACACAACATTTAAAGTATCTTGTTTGGATTTCTTGCTTAAATTTAGCTATCTATTGCAAGGACCCTATGTTACCCAGATTAACTTTTTTTTTCTTCCAAGATTTAGGATCATGCTTCAGAGGTTCCCAGTTTAAAAATCACTATTCCTGCAGGAGCTGCGGTGGCGCAGTGGTTAGAGTGCAGTACTGCAGTCTACTTCTGATCACTGGCTGCCAGCAGTTTGGCAGATCGAATCTCACCAGGTTCAAGGTTAACTCAGCCTTCCATCCTTTTGAGGTTGGTAAAAGTGAAGACCTAGATTGTTGGGGGCTAGTATGCTGACTCTGTAAACTGCTTAGAGAGGGCTGTAAACACTGTGAAGTGGTATATAAGTCTAAGTGCTATTGCTATAGGCTAATGAACTTACTTTCAGTTCTGTAATGAGTGCAGCCCTCTCATCTTCATTTGATAGATCATCCAACTGAAAAGATTTTCATCTTATAAAAATGATTAATAAAGGAAAGCATTTGAGAAGCTTATACCAATTAACCAAAACAACTTCATTAAACAAGAGACTGATGAATCTGCTAAGAGAGTTGGATGTGGCTTCAGGCCTAGGATCAAAGTATAAGATACTTAGAAAGCAACATTTGCTGGAAATTCTAATAAGAATTTACTTTTATATTTGTTTCTATCTTCAAAGTTATTGGCTAGGTTTACATATGATACCGTCATGGTTTATTTTACTATGCTTTGAATAATCCACACCTGGCTGAGTTCAGTCATCCTGCAAAGAGATAAATTGTAGTTTACATACCCAAAAACTGGGTACACACATTGCATTAAGCCCAAACAAAACAAAACAAATTATATATCATGTATGAAACTAGCCACTATATTTATGCAAGCAGTTAAGACTCATCCCTATAACAGAAGAGATACAGATATGCTATTTGTGTTCTTTAATCATACTTTAGTGGAGAAAAGGAGATTACAGACATCTTAGAGTTTGGTAATACTAGCTGCTGATGAAAAATCTTTCCAAATTGTTCTGTTCTTATGAGAAAAATATATCTGAATCCCATTTAACTGACAGTTTAATTCATCCCATCCCAAAACCTCTCCTAGTCAAAAATAAGTTAATTTTTGAATAGCAAGGACAAGGTAAAGGAATTAACCCATGTACAAACAAAGAATATTTTGGCTAAAATTGCAAATAAATATTATTTTGGCTAAAGGTTGCCAAGATTGATCAGGAATCATGAAATGGTTGGTAAATGGTAGCGTATGCATTCCGATTTAAAAATAAAACTGTTCTAGCAATCACATTATGCTGGTGAGCATATCTTACAATGAAGGATTCCCTATTTCAAGATTCCTTGAGTGAACTGTAGGCAAAAACCACAGATAACTTCCACTGTGCTTTTGCTTACTTAGCAGGATGAAATAGTACCGATTTGGACCGGTTTGGACAAACTGGTAGTAATAAAAGCTACCGGTTCAGACGAACCGGTATTTCCGACAATCAGCTGTGCTGCGTGATTTATATTCGGTAGAAAGCAGGAAATCCTGCTGTTTCTCCCCCTCACTTACCTTAAAATAGACTTCTTAAGCCTTCTTTTTCAGCACTGCATGGTAGCGTCTGCAGTGTGCATGCGTGCAAAGCGTGTGTTTGATGTGTACTGCGCATGCGCGTGCAGCGAACCGGTAGCAGACTTTGGAGGATTTCACCACTGTTACTTAGCAACCTATTTTGATACACAAAATTACATTTACATTTATATATACTGCATACATAGTAGTTCTGAGGAACTACAGTTGTGGGATGGAAAAGTGAGGCTTATATATCATGTATACATGAAAATTTAAATTAAAAATCTTGATTTGGCAGTTAGACAATGTCTAATGACTTAGTTCTTAGTACCAAATTTTGCAGCACGTGGTTAGAGTTCCTAGAATTTTGTGGAACAAATGTGCAATAAAAGTATAGTCTCTTCCCTATTATATATATTTTAAGAACACAAAATGTAATCAGTATTCATTAATTTAAAATGTAAACAGGGCTTTTAAACATTATATTTATAGAATTTCTCCTTTTCTATAGGAGAAAATGCCTTGTTTAAAATAATAGCATAATCTATATACAATTAAAGTGTGTTTCTTGCATCAAACTTGTTTTACTCATATGAAAATTTAATTCTTAAACACATTGTTTCTAAACATACAACCTGTTCTTTGCATAATATTCATATGTTATTTAATTTATACTTCCTGGCAGAGTACAAAGGTATTACTTATATGTTTAGCACAGAACAATATGATTATGATCCACCATTCTGGATATCAAATTGAAGGGAATTCAGTTCTAGGATGTTACTGACTATAATTAAACAAGCAAAGTCAAAGAGCATCACAGTATACTTTTGTTGTTTTGTCTTCATAGTAGTTAATAAAATCCTATGGGCTTCATACTTGTGATTCCAGACAACACTTTAGTTTAGAAACCATGATTCTGGCTGTGTTGTAAATACAAACCATCATGATTTATAAAATTAATTATAGCTAAGCAACTTATGGTATCTCTTAATGCAACATGTAAATCCGAACACTGACCTCAATAATAATGCTACTATTCTCTAGAATGTGTCTTTAGCTTTACTATATTTTATTACATATTCCATAGTTTTATTATTTCCTGAGAAAGATTGGTTTTGCGCAAGTTGTATAATCAAGCTTCTGGGTTGTTTGTTTTACTGCTGCTTTTCCTATATTAGGAAATAGGGTAAATAAGTTTTTCCCTTTGCACATATTTTTTTTCTCTCAAGCCAGGCTAGAGACCAAGCAACCCAGCTGAAGAATCCTTATGGCATTTTCTTGTTTGTCTTTTGTCTGGTGGTTAATTTGGAAAAGTTAAAATTCTTCAACAAACTTTGGAATTGCTTCCATATGTTTAATGAAAATGTCTCCCTTATTTCCACTGTTCCATCTTGTTCCAGTGCTGGAGCTGAGGACACCCATATTCTCTAGGGCCCCACAAATTAGCTCTAGCTAGCATGATCAAAGTCAAGGCTAATGGAATTTGAAGCAACATCTCATGTGCCATGTTTTCTCCTCTGCTGTTTTATTGGTCCTCCGACATATATTAGCACAGGCAAGCATTTGAGATACAAAAATTAAGTACAAAGAATAGAATAAAACTTTATTATGGTCAACGATCAGCAATAGACATACAATAAATTAAAAATAATACTGACATTAATTGTGAATAATAACATGTTATGAAAATACATGATCTCAAACCTAATTTACATGCGTGTAGAGCCAATAAGTATGTGAATAAATGTATTGCTATAGATATCTCAACAAAATTGGCACCAGTTGACTTATAATTCGGTAACCAATTTTTTTCTTGTGGACAAATTGCAGCGACACAGAATTTTGCCACTGCACGCATGGTAGCCGGATTTGCATCTTGGAGGAGAAAGCCTATATAAAAGTTGTCTGTCTTCCCTGGCAATCTCTCTAGTAAGGGGAGAATGTATATTGACCCACATACTCTGTATAACTCACAGTACAATAAAATATTAAATCTGGCTCTGAAGAAAGCTATTCTTTGTTTTGGGAAGATCAGATCGTTTTGATATCTTGCTGATTCCCACACACCCTGCTTGATTCTGTCCCTACTGTGGAGAGGCAACCTATTTAGTTCTTCTTGGACCTCCATGTCCTTCATTCTATCAATTACCACTTGCTTTGCTTTGTCAAAGCCGAGGGACATAAGAATACCGATGAGAGCCCATAAGAGCTTGTGATCTATCGCCTGTTTCCAGGGGGAGGGGAAGTTGTCAGTCAGCACTAGCGGGGACAGTCCCTCTGGAAAGAAATGAAGTTTTAGCCAATAAATGATCATCATCTTCCAGGCTCTTACCTGAATTTGAGGCATACCTGTCTCAATTCTTAGCTGGGCATTTGGAGTTCCTTTGGGTGCAGCTAAGATGGCTCACAGGGATTTGGTTTGTATAGTTTCTAGTAAGTTTTTCTTTGCAAGGATTTCTGTTTGTGCCCCATAAAGAATTTGTGCCAATGTTTTGGCCTCAAAAAGTTTTAAGGCAGCAGGTACTAATTGACCTCCGTCTGTGTAAAAGAAGTGTTTAATTGCATTTGAGGACCTATTGGCTGCTTGCAATGTCTGCTCCAGGTGTGCCTTACATGTCCCTTCCGAGTGGAAGACCACCCCAAGATATCTATTTTATTTATTTTATTAGTCATATTTCTATGCCGCCCACTCTCCGAGGACTCTGGGCGGCTTACACCAAAGACAGTATACTAAATAGCATATTGCTCCAATAATCTGGGTCCTCATTTTACCCACCTCGGAAGGATGGATGGCTGAGTCAACCTTGAGCCGGTGAGATTTGATCCACTGATCTGCTGAACTAGAAGTCAGCTGATCTAAATGTCCTAACCTGTTCCAATCTGTGTCCTTCAATTTTCCGGGAGTATTGGCTGGGTCTTTTGGCAAAAACTAAAAATTTTAATTTATCAAAGTTAAGGACCAACTTGTTCTATCTACAGAAGCCCAGTGTTGCCCTAATTGCTCTCTTCAGTCCTATGGGAGTTTGTGAGATAATAGCAGCATCGTCGGCATATAGGAGAATCAGGATTTTGCGTTGTGCTATGTTAGGAGGATGTAGATCAGGGTTCTGTAAGAGATCAATCAGGGGGTTAGTATAGAAGCTAAAAAGGGAGGGGGATAGGATGCAGCCCTGTCGTACCCCTTTTTGAACCCTTACTGGGCCGGTTTAAGTCCGTTGAGGATTATACCTCACTTTCAAGGTGGAATTGGCATACAATTTTTGTATGAGGAAAAGGAGGCGTTTATCGATTGTAGTGCATTTTAATTTCTCCCATAGGGTGTTCCTGGATATTGAATCAAAGGCCTGCTTAAAATCAAGGAAGGCCACATAGAGAGAGGATTTTTTTTTGTATGTGTATTTTTGCACCAGATGGTGAAGTATCAGGATATGATCCACTGTAACTCTTCCTTCTCTAAAGCCGGCTTGTTCATCTTTGATTATCCCCCCTGAAATTAGCCAATCCTGGAGTTTAAGTACAAAATAAAAGTAAAATAAAGTAAAATAAAAACCATTGGATGTCTGAAGTGACAAATGATAAGACATGTATCATGAGTTTCATCAGGCATCATGACACATTTCAGTCTGTGAATTGTGTGATGACATCATGATGCACATGTCAAGATTGGAACATCATTGTGGTCTGTTACAGATGCCACTAAAAAGATACATTCTTGTTGCTAATTATTGTACAGATAATAAACACTAATAATCTTCCAGAAACACTTATTTTTTTTATTGAAAAAGTTTTAAAAATTTTACATACATTTTCTCCCCCCTCCCCAACCACCCCCCCTGACTTCCCAGAGCAAATACAATTACAAGATAAAATACAGCTCAAATTCTCTAAGTTAAACTCCATTTCACATTTATCCTAATCCTAATCATTAAACAAATAGATAAAAGGAAAGCAAGTCTTCTTTCTTCTTATTCCATCTAATTCAACAGAATTAATCTCCATAATCACACCTATCATTACTCAATATAACTAATTAATACTTAGCAAATTATTAAGTCTATACGATCTAACAAGATATTTTATAACTTCTTTCATTTAAAACAGAGAAAAAAAGAACCCCCAACAACAAAGAAAAATAAAGAAACCCTCAATCAGAAACCCCCCCCCAAATTTAAAATAAAATACTATATAAAATCTTCCGTCCTCCATTTTTAAACCATCAAGGTCCTATTATAATTAAAACACTTAATAAAAAAAACAATAATAATAAATTTTTTAGTCAAAAAAAGAATATAACAATCAAACCTCTTATAAATTTATCAATACAGATAAAACATCATTTAGTAACTATATCAAACATTTAAATTCATCATACTAGATTAAACCAGTTGCTAATCTTCTTGTCTTCACATCTTCCAACAGCGTATAGAATATCTTCATCATTTACGTCTACCCACCTAAATAGAAAATTGCTTCTTTATAAAAAAAAACCCCCGAGTGACTTTATAATTATATTTGTAATAATATCCATCAAATCCAGTCAAAAGTTAAATTAGTAGATTCATCAAACGTATTAGGGAAACCACCAAATCAGCTGCAATTGCTCTAGATCCATAGTCCTTTTGCCTTATATTTATTACCATCAAGCAAGAAGCTCCGGTTTAGTATATTCAATAAAACTTCTACATTTACAGTTAGATCCAGATTTATCACAGTCCTTAATAAAATATTCCAAATCCTTCAAGTCAGGGCATATTTCACAGCCCAACACACCAGCATTGCAGTGATCTGTTTATTCTTCTCAAAATATTCCAATACAGCTATAAATTGCCTCCTCATCGTTCATCACTTGGTTAACTGGCATTAAATTCACGCCCCGTTGAAACTCAAACGCCATCTTGCTTTCACTTTCCACTTAAGAGAAATCTTTTAAAGAAAGTAAATCCTTGGAGTTAAAAAAAAAAGAAAAAAAATACTTGCTGTTTCCTTCGTGCAACTTGTGCTCTGCCATCTTAGTTCAAGAAGTATTTGTTTAAAGTTTAATGGGGTGGCCACGGCATCTAGTTCTGACAGGGAAAAAGTTCCCCGTCAGAGGCATCCCAGGTCCGGAGCTTTGACAGGCTTCACGGGGAGCTCTCATCTTCGAGCACCAGATTATTGGCAAAACCTGGTGCTCTTAGGGAGCTCTACCCCACCCGTCTGCTCTCCTTCCCCCCTTCTTCCTGGGGGGAAGGATTCCAAACCGCAAGACAGCTGATTTTCGCTGTTCTTGCGATTCTACGGAGTCTGGGGCTGGCACTTCACAAAGAAGCGTCTGGCGATGCCGGCGGCTCAGCCGGAAGTCCCAGAAACACTTATTGTGGGTCTAAAAGCTGAATTGAAAATATTACTTGCTGAAATAAGATCATTTTCATCATTGCAATAGATTTTCCAAATAATAACAGAAATACTGTACAATTCATACAACTGAAAAAGTAATTTTTGACTGGTCCTCGCACTTGTGACCAGTCCTCAAACTTACGACTGTCCTCACATTTTACGTTTTTGCCCTATCTTGTCACCATGGTGAAGAGAAGCAGTTGTGAAATGAGTGACATGGTTTTAAGAATGCTGCACGGGCATAAATGTGAGGATGGTCATAAGTGTGAGGACCAGTCAGAAGTGCAAAGACTGGTCACAAGTGTGAGGACCAGTCAAAAATAACTTTTTCAGCCCTCTGAGTAGTCCATGTGCACAAAAGGAGTCCATGTGCATAAAAGGAGAGGGAGGAAGAGAGGAGGAGAAGAAGAAAGGAAGAGGAAGTAGGGAGGAGAAGAAGGGGGGGGGAGAGAAAGTAAGAAGGAAAGAAAAGAGGTGGTAGGTTTGAGGAGAAAGATTGCTGTACAATAAAAAAGATGAAAGGGAAGAAAACCAACCCCAAACACATATAAAGATATTAAGATAAAGAATGAATTGTTAAACTTTAAAGAATAAAAGAGAACAAATATGAATAAATAGCAATAATTAGAAACACACATACAAACATACAATGTATTTTCTTTGAACAGAAAATTTGGCCGGTTCACAAATTTAAACAGTGTTTAGTCATTTCACTTAAATTTACAATTTCTATATTTCCTTTTTGCCATATTTATTCCTCATCTATTTTTTAAAAAACCAATATTACCCTTCATCCTCATCTCTAATCTTAATCAAATTCAATTTTTCACTTCTATTCTATATTATACCCCTTCCCATTGTCATCTATTTTTATATCAATCCTCACATTGCTTAATTATGTAATATTACAGTTGTTTAATACAAATTCAACATTTTAATATAAATCAATTAACTATCTTTTTTGTATATTAATCAATATGAACATGAATATTCCAATTATTTCCATGCAATCCAATTTCTTACAAATCAATTAATTATATTTACCAATAATAATAAACCAAATAATTTCCCCCAATATTCTTCCAAACCACAATTTAACCATTTCTGCTTTCAACACAATATACAATTAATAATATCTCAATTATTACAATTCCCTATTTAAATAGAGCTTTTTTTCTTTTGTGTTTTAAAATCTTTTTTTTTATTGAAAAAGTTTTCCAATACAGATTTTTCCCCCTTTTTCACCTCCCCTTCTCCCCAACAATTATACATTTAAAATATGTAAACTGTAAAATACACTTCCCCCTACCCTCCCGTCCCTACTCAACCACCCCTTCCCCCCCTTCGGACTTCCACTATAAGCTATTATAACTACAAACACAACATAAAATATTCAACCCCTTTATATTCTATCCTCTTTAATCTAGTATACATAATCATATTTATCTAATCTCCTTCAGCTGAAAGCTATATAATATTTTCTGGTTTGATATTTATTTTGTATGTAATCAATCCATTTTTTCCATTCTTGCACATAATTCTCTTGTGTATGGTCTTTTAAAAAAGCGGAAATCTTCGCCATCTCTGCAAATCCGGCCATCTTCTGGATCCACTGATCAATAATAGGCAGGACATCTTTCTTCCAATATTGGGCCACCAGCAATCTGGCTGCTGTCACCATATACAATATCAAATTTGTTTCCCCCCTTGTAAAACCCTTAACTATACCCAATAGAAACAGTTGTGGAGAAAATTGTAACTTTTTCTTCAAAATATTTTGCATAACCCACCATATTTTTATCCAAAAAGCCTTCACTTTCTTGCAAGTCCACCATATATGGTAATATGTAGCATCTAAACAATCACATCTCCAACATTTTGGTTGCACATTAGGATACATACATGACAATTTCTTAGGATCTAAATGCCATCTATAAAACATTTTATAAAAATTCTCCCTCAAATTCTGCGATTGTGTAAATTTAACATTCTGAACCCATATTTTTTCCCAAGTATCCATCATAACTGGTTCGTGTTTTAAAATCTTGAACTCCCCTCTTTTGCCATTTGCCATAAATTTCCCATTGTTTGCACCTATCTTTTTTGATGAGGAAAAAGAAATCTGCCTTAGCAAACAGCAAAGCCAACAAGCTGTTTTAGTTTCGCTTTTGGTTTCAGCACAAGGAGAAAAAAAAATGTGCTCTTTGCAGCAGGCACCTTTTTGCAGCCGGCACCGATCTTCTCATTTGTTTTCTTTTAACCCTGATCAGCTGTAGGGGGAGCCTTTGAAGCCCCTGGGCAAGAATTTAAAGTTTTTTTTTTTCCTCTAGCCATCAGCTGGAACTCAGGAGGCAGTCCCAATAGATTGGGAGTGGGCGGGGTAAGCAAACCCCATTCTCCCGCTGTTTCCTGGCTTGCAGGAAAAAAGTCATTTTTTTCGTGACCCGCATATAAGCCTAGGGGGCATTTTTCAGCCCGAAAAACGGGCTGAAAAACTCGGCTTATACGCGAGTATATATGGTATTTTGGAATGAAACATATGCAAAAAACCCACCAAGCTCAGAGAACACAAGAGATGATCGGAGCTGTACTGAAATATCTAGATGACCACTAGATGGCGATAAAGAGTTGTACATAATTCTGCTGCCATCTAGTGGTTGATAGCCCTTGCACCTTAAAGACAAAGATAAGCTCAACCCTCCACATCTACACCAATAACACTATCAGAGACTCCAACAAGTATACTGTACTATAGAGGCACAAGATTAGAGGTGCTTCCATATGATTATATACCAGTGATGGCTAACCTTTTTGCCGTCGCGTGCCAAAAGCGGGGGGAGTGCGGGGAAGTTGCCCATGTGCGTGCCCACACCCATAATTCAATGCGGCCCATGCTTGCGTGTGTGCCCCCCATGCTCCCCCCTGCTTTTAATACATGATGGCATACTGGGCCCGGTAGGCCCGTTTTTCACCCTCCCCAGGCTCCAGAGGTTTTCTAGGAGCCTGGGGAGGGCGAAAACGGCCTCCCCCACTCCCGGAGGCCCTCCAGAGGCCGGAAACAGCCTATTTCCCAACTTCCGGTGAGACCAGAAGGCCCAAAAGTCAGCTGGCTGGCGCACGCATGCATGCTGGAGGTGAGCTATGGCAAGGCTCGTGTGCCCACTGATATGGCACCATGTGCCACCTGTGGCACCCGTGCCATAGGTTCGCCATCACAGTTATATACCATCATCTGCCAGCAATGCCCCTTTAGATTTTATATAGGACAAATTTTGTGCAATAAAACTAATCAACTCAAAAAGTAAAATCAAAGCATTTCAATCTTCCAGATCACTCTATGGCAGACCTCAAGGTGATTGTTTTGGAAAAACAGGACTTTAAAAGCACCATCAGTGAAAAGTGAAAAATTGCTAAACTCTCATACGTCAAAAGATTTCAGGCAATATCAGAAGTTTTCAACAAACATATAATTGTTAATTGATAAAATGCTAGCAATCTGTCTCATATAAAACAACCTCTCTTCCCCTTCCTTTTCCCAATCTAAATCTTAAATCAGATCAGTCCAGCCAGGTCACTTCAACTCAGGATACTATAGGCTTTTTAATAATATTTATTAATTGGAACAAGTAGTAAGTACCATATTCCTCCTAAGTTCTTATCTCTACATTGCTTAAGTGTGCAGTCAAAACATCTTGTGCCCTATACATTTTTCTGCCTGTAGGAAACCACATTATTCTTCATTCTCTTAAAAACTGTTTTATTTTCCCTTTCCAATTTAGTTTCAAAGCATTAGCCAGTGACCAAGCTTTTCACCTTCAATCCCTCTTTCCCCCCACAATCCATCAGAGCCCTCTCTCACTACTGATATGTTGTTGCAAACACATGGTGTTGTTTCTTGTCATTTGCAGACACAAAGCACATGAGAGCATATTGTAACAAATGAAGAGAGAAAAAATCCCAGCTTTGCCCACATAATAATTTTGCAGAGTTTATGATTTCAGTTTATGATTTCTAGGCAATTGTTTATTTGTTAATAAACAATCAAACTTTTTAATCAGTTCCAGAAATCTACACAAAAGCAACTGAAAAGGTAGGAAATTGATTAGGAATTAGTTAAAGCTACTTTAGTTTATAAATAAATATAGTTTGTCAATAAGGCTTCCTCTTATTTTTATGTAAATGATTAAAACAAGCCATGCCTTTAGTATAATATCAAAATACAACTACATGTACATATGTGGCTATCGGTCACATGGACATGTGTGCATGTACATATGTAGGAAGCAAGTTGTTCAGAGTTCTCTGCTTCAACCACCGTATCTGGAATGCCAAGTAATAAGAGTAGCCATTGCATGGAAAGAAATTGTTTCAATCTAGCTCTTAGTGGATATGATTGATGATTATGTATCAAGTTGGTGTTGACTTTTAGGAACCATATAGGAATTTTTTTTCTAGGAAGGTCTATCCCCAAACTGGTTCTTCAAGTCTTTTTAATAGACACAGTAGTAGCTCTATTTTCTGCCAATATCAAAACAGATCTTAATGGTCCTTATGCACCAAGACAAATTCCTTGTGTGTCCAATCACACTTGGCCAATAAAAAATTCTATTCTATTCTATTCTATTACCATGATACCAGTCTTCAACTGGAAAACTCCCACTGATCCGGTGGAAGTCTTACCAAGATGAAACTGCTTATTTTATAGAAATTGCTTCCTGAAATAATACTAAAGTTAAAGTTTAATTTAACACCAAAAAAGTTTCTCCTCCATAAAATCTGCCCTATATCGGTCTATGTGTTATCAATTATTAGCACATAATAAACATTGAAAACAGGAGATATATTTCTGTCAAAAAGAAACAATATAGAGACTTTCTTTTTAAATAAATCAAAAGAAACTTAGCACCAAAACCTATTTTCTGATTTATCCCTTAAGTAAATTTTACTATATTTTCAAAGTCTGTCCAATCTAAACAAATAATCAAGTTATAGCTATTTTATATTTTCCTTTGGTGCAATGGGAGATATGAAACTTCAGATTGACAAATTTCACCTTGGCTATGGCCCCAGATTGAATTGGGTGGGCTCTGAGTTAAATTGGGCTATGTTCTGAATTCAAGGTAACTTTTGTGAACAGTGCACATCTTTAATTGGCCATGATTATAAGTAAAGGTGATATTTTTCCCATGCACAATAGTGATTATGTGCATTGAACAAAGAGACAGTAATTATTTCAGATGAAATAGTGTAAACACTGATGATATTTTTTGTCTAAACACATTTTTTTCTACTTAACACATAGTTCCAGGAAATCTGGAACCTGTTTTTAGGTGTTCAGATGAATTCCAGTAGAACTGAAGTTCATAAAAAGGATAAATAGGAGAATGTGCATTGTACTTTTAGGGGGAAAAAATCAATTCCTTTAAAAGAGACATTCCCACCCATGAGCTGTGGGTTGCATGTGGCCCTGGTCAGCTAGTAATGTGGTCCTATAAGATTATTTTTTAAACTTATTCTGTGATTTATATACATTAATTATATTATATATGCAGCCCAAGACAATTCCTCTTCACTTAATGCAGCCCAAGCAAACCAAAAGGATGGGCATCCATGCTTTAAAATAAATAAAGGTGGTAGGCTAGATTGAGAAGTTGGAGCATCTTGAAAGAAGTCAGTCCAAAACACCAAAACAATTGCCAAGAAAATTGCATGCAGGTATCCTTGTAGGGACTATGAAGAAATAAGTTCAGTTCCACAATGTCGTTACCTTTTTATGTGGAGGGATTGCACAATGTCCTCTAAGATGTTCAACCAAGAAAAACCACTCTAACCACTGTGCCACCATGGCTCATGTATGTAAAATTTTGCAAAAACATTGACATTTTTCCTATAGGTTCCAAAGGAATTTCAGAATATAGAATATAGATATTTTGTCCAGGTTGGTTGTCCCATCTGCCAACTTTCCACTCAAATCAATAGTAAGCGCTGGCAACTTTGGCACAGAATGACTGGTTCAATAGGGAACTCATGGCCACTTATAAGAAAAATCAAGTTCAAGACATACTTTTACTTTGCAATGCTGATGGCACTATTTTCAGGAATTGATGTGAAAACATAGAGTGTACTGGCTAAGTTTGGTATCCATAATGGGTAGCCCCCTCCTCCTTTTTTTTTTTTTAACAAAGGGACGTGTCTTTTTTAAAAAATTCTCCTATAAGGAATAAGTAGGGAAAAAATCCTCCCTAAACAACTCTAATACAGGTAATCCTCAACTTACGAACATAACCCAGCCCAAAATTTATGTTTGTTAGCTGATGGCCATTTACAGGTAGTCCTTGACTAACTGAGCCCAAATTTCTGTTGTTGAGTGAGACAGTTGCTAAGTGAGTTTTGCTCCATCGTACAACCTTCCTTGCCACAGTTGTTAAGTGAATCCCCGCGATTGTTCAGTTAGTAACACTGTTGTTAAGTGAATTTGGCTTCCCCATTGACTTTGCTTGTCAGAAGGTTATCAGGTAAGGTTACCTGGAACACCGCAACCCAGGTGTAAAATTTGTTACTACCGGTTCAGTGGTCATGGCTTGTTGGTGGTGGGGTAATGTGACTGGGTGGGCATGGCCAATTTTTTTTTTTAACTTTTCAAAGCATTTTTTCTAATGCTTTAAAAAGCCTCTGCCAATCAGACAACTCAGCTGGGATCGTCAGAGAGGCTTTTTAAAAAATGCCTCTCTGCCAATCAGGGAACTCAGCTAGGATCGTCAGAGACTTTTCAAAGCATTTTTTTTTACCGCCTCTTCGGCCAAGAGGTTGCAGAAAAAAATATTTTGAAAAGCCTCTGATGATCCCAGCTGAGCCGCGCGATCATCAGAGGCTTTTTTTTTACTTTTAAAAGCATTTTTTCATTAGAAGAGGTTGTAGAAAAAATGCTTTTAAAAGTAAAAAAAAAAAAGCCTCTGATGATCCTGCGGCTCAGCTGGGCATGGTGGTGGCGGGGGGGGGGGGGGGGGGGAGGGGTTTTTGCTACCGGTTCTCTGAATCACCTGCCGCATCGCTACCGGATCGGGAGATCCGGTGCGAACCAGGAGCATTTCACCCCTGCCGCAACCATCATAAATATGAACCACTGATCAAGCATCACGAATGTAAATCACGTGAAAGCTGCAACACTCCTCATTGTGAAAAATGGTCATATGTCACTCTTCTCAGAGCCGCGGTAACTTCAAACGGTCACTAAACGAACTGTCGCAAGTCGAGGACTCTCTGTACCTCGCAGCACTAGCTTCTCAACGCTATTCCCATCTTTCAGGCACGAGAGACAAGTACCTGAGGCGGCCACCGAGACTGAGCTGGGCTGGGCTGTGGGGAAGGGGGGGGCAGCCACCGACACTCCCTCCCGCCGCCCATTTTCTGCAAAGAAGCGAAGCGCGCTTGGACTCGCGGGGGCGGCGGAGTGAGGGGGGGTGAAACGGGTGGGCCGAGCCCGGAGCAGGCGCAGCGCTGGAGGAGGGGCGAACGGCGTACACAGACAACGCCCCCTCCCCTTTTCTCATCCTTTTGGCAAACGGCGTCGTGGGACTTCTCTGGTTGGGGTTTTTTTTTTCCTTCCCCTCGGCTGCTTTTTGGGAGACGGCCGGCTGTTTCTCGCTTCTTTCCCGATGAGCAGCGCGGGAGACGCTCAGGGGTGCCGCCGCTGAGGGGAAAGAGAAGCCAGGCAGAGTCCCCAGATCTTCTGCGGAGTATGCGCGCGGGCAGCGGCAGCGGCAGGTAACTCCCGCTTTCGAGGAGCAGATCTCCAGGCGGGCTTCCCGCCCGCCTCCCTTGGCTTCCAGGGAGGCAATGCGATGCTCAGCGGGGTCAGGTCTGCGCAGCCAGCGGGACGCACACGCGCACACACACACACACACACACACACACACGCACGAGAGGGAAGGCGCGCGAACTGAGGGGAACCACACTGCAGCTGACCTCCCGTCCCCCTCTTTCCCTCCACGCCGTTACTCGAAAGTCAGGAGCGCGGAATTCGCTGGGATAATGGCTCCTTGGCTTAGCCAAAGAGGGCGTCTCGGCCAGTAAACTTCGAGGGGACTTAAGATTTAGACTTAGACTTAGACTAAACTTTATTGTCACTTGGAATGTACGCTAATCGGCATACATTAACGTGAAATTTCGCCGCACGCTTCTGAGTGACACCTGCGCCATGGCTTTAAAATCCTGTACTACACGGACGCTGGAGTTGCGTTCAGTGGGTGGTGGTGGGTGGGGAGCCTTACTTTGCACGTGCTCAGAGACACCTCGGGTTTTGCTTCCGGGCGCTAAAGGAAAACACTTAACCGGGTGCCGTCTTGACAAGTTCTTACGAAATCCTATATTTCCTCTTCCTCTTCCTCTCCTTCTCCTTCTCCTTCTCCTTCTCCTTCTTCTTCTGACTTGGGCTGCTTCTAATTCTTGTTTCCACTTGTTAATCGCTCAGAAATCAGATTTCCTTTCTGTGCATGTTGCCATCTGCAAGTCCTCACCGGGAAGGTTGTCCTGTTTCTGGAACTTGGACAGCGGCCACTGACACATTGTTGGCCAAGCTCAGTTGCTTTCCCTGAACAGGATGACTTTTCTCTTCTTCCACTTCATTGGTGGCTCATTTTCTTAAAATCGGCTCTTGGACAGCTCAAGGATTGTTGGGCTTTAATTCCCATCACCCTAAACAGCAGGGTTGACTGTTGGAACCTGTAGTGCAAAAACATCAGCCAACTCTGGATTAAGTCCCATTGCCATAGACTGCTCCACTAGGGGAGAAGCATTCATTGAAAAAGATTACTAGCCCAGAATCATATATAATTTTCCTTAAAGAAACAAACTTGAAGGGTAACATAAAACTTTACAACAGTCTTGTGTGGTGGATTGGACTGAGATGAAAACCTGGTCAGGTTACCTTAGTGAGGGTTATAACTAGTTATAGATTCAAATGCTGGCTTCCCTGATCTATAAATAAATAATCCATAAATAAATAATAAGAAAATGCTACAGTTTTGTTTTTGCAGGCATATTTTTCTAGTAATGCTTTAAAAGGCAATAAAGTAATAGGTAGTCTCATCATAATGAAGACTTTTGGAAATGTGAAAGATAGGCTGGATATTTAAAGACTGGGGTTCAATAAAGCCTCATGCAACAGAGATTACCTTGGGGGTCCTCCCTCCGTTTTATAAATATTTCTGGAGTACCTGTATATGCGGAACCAATGAACTATTTCCTTCCTCATAGCTGCAGGGCAGGGAGGTGGTAACTTGGCTGGAGTTCACCAGGATAGCAACTGTTTTTAGTAACTTGGGGGCAAGAGGAAATTACACTTTCCTTGGGACCAAAAAGAGCCCAGAAATAACTTTTATTGAGGAAAGTTCCGTAGACAAGAACAGTGAATTCAAACTTGATTTTCAGTCTAGTATATTTATGGCTGATAGGTGGTGCATGAGCAGAGAAGATTATGGTTTGGTCAGCAAGCTATGATAAGTTAACCCATGGCTTAGCATATTGTGTGAATAGCATCATAGTTGTTTTACTTTGTTTTGAATTATACTTCAGCAAGGTCTCAGTTTCCTCACCTAATTGTGCTACATGTAAGATGTGGCTGGTTTGTAGTTTACATCAAAGTGTAATCTGGCTGTCTTATTTTTTTTTTCTATGAAGTGTGAACAAATAGGACATCAATGTAGGGAAGACAGTCATTTTCCTCCAATGACTTCATTTGCTCTTTGGGCCCTATACAATTTATGAACTCATATTTTTTTCTATGCGCATGTGGAAACTTGCATAATTAATTTCTAGTGAAGTTCCCAACTCAACTACAAGATGCTTTATATGCACGTAGTATATATTGAATACCTATTTATCTAAAAAAGCAAGCATTGCATGCATACCCTAAGTATTGCATTTATAACCTGTACATTTGTAGCACTGTGGCTACAAATTCAAGTTTGAGGAACAATTGGGAGAAATTAAAGAGTTGGAGAGCATCACCTATCAGAGGTTTCCACTCCTCTTTTTAAAGGGGTAAAAGACATTCTGCTATGTTTCAGTGGCATAATCTAGGAAAACGGAGGGAACAGCCACAGGCTGCAGACTGTTTACTATTTGCTGTTTTGTTAATTACTGCATTCAATAGAAATTCCTCTGTTTTCCTGAAGCTGCTAGGGGGAAAATATGAGAAAATGTACATATACATTTAATTACCTGATTCACAGATTGTGCTACCAATTCTGCCACTCCTATTAAAACCCTGATCTTGTTCTAGAATAGTAAGAAAGGGAGAATGCTCTAGACATGATCCAAAATGCCTTTCCTGTGAATTTCCTGGTTTAAGTGAAGGATGTGCATAATATAAAAAGACAGGAGAAACTCCAGAAGGCAGATGATGCAAAGATCTAAGTGGCTAGGAAGTTTACATTACGAAAGTCACCATGTATTACCACTGCACTCTAAATTAGCCATTGCATTGGTAGCCTTTTAGTGGATTAAATTTCTTCCTAACTATTTCACCCTTAGTTAGAATCATTATTCCTTTCTATCAAATTTCAGCTATGTTTTCATAGGAGTAGACATAATCCAGCACTTTCTATTTTCCCATCTGAAACAGAGGAGATCTAGCTACTCAATGCAACCTGAATAAAAGCTGTTGGCATAGCCAGGGAAGCTACATGGAAATCTGGTTGTCTAAAGTCAACATTGCACCAAAGCAATACAGCCACTATTATTATTAGAAGTATAAGAACAGTTACCTTGCGACAAGTTATACCTAGCTTGCATTTCTGATTTCTGTGAGATTAAGTGGTACTGTTAGGATCTATAAAAGAAACTAAAGACAATTAATAGTTTCATTTACTGTTTGATCCAATTCATTTTCCAGAAGATTATCTAAACTGCTTGCTTTATAATAATTCTATTATCATGTGAAGTGGACTGCTGCATAGAGGGACTGAAAGTAAATATAACATGACAGTAGGATGGAGGCATTGTCTATTAGTACAACGGAGGTGTTTCTGAGACTCTCCTCTTTTCATCTAACATCCCTCCATACTGCAATCATTTTTATTTTTATTTTTATTTGATTTATATGCTGCCCTTCTCCGGAGACTCAGGGCAGCTTACAATGCGTTAAGCAATAGCCTTCATACTTTTGTATATTTATACAAAGTCAGCTTATTGCCCCCACAATCTGGGTCCTCATTTTACCTACCTTAGAAAGGATGGAAGGCTGAGTCAACCTTGAGCCTGGTGAGATTTGAACTTGCAGTAATTGCAGGCAGCTTGATGTTAATAACAGTGCTTTAGTCTGCTGCATCACCAGCTCTTCCCTTTGGGAGAGCTAGTTAGAAAAGGAAAGTCAGAAAAGAAATTTTTGTCTGATCCTTCTGGGTTTTATATTATCTATTTTTATTTAATCTTTATTTAGTTTGATAAAAAAAAAACCCAAAGTTGATTTGGTCAGATTTTTAAAAATTGTCACCAGCAAATAAAGAATGCAGTACTGCAGGCTACTTCTGCTGCCTGCCTGCTGCCAGCAGTTCAGCAGTTTGAATCCCACAGGCTCAAAGTTGACTCAACCTTCCGTCCTTCTGAGGTCCATAAAATGAGGACCCAGATTGTTAGGGGCAATATGCTGACTCTGTAAACCACTTAGAGAGGACTGTAAAGCACTGTGAAATGGCATATAAGTCTAAGGGCTATTGCTAGTACTATCTTAGAATAGTAAGTAGAAATGGCATTGGTTGCATTTGTGGTTAATCTCTAGGAAGAGCGGGATGGAGGTAATGCAACCATCCTTGCTCTCCATGATCTCTCGGTGGCCTTCAATTCCATCAACCATGCTATCTAGTATCCTTTTGGGCTGGCTGCAGGGTTTGGGGCTGGGCAGCACAGCTTTGTGCTGGTTTGTCTCTTTTCTCCAAGATCTGTCCCAACCAGTGTTGATAGGGAGTGAGAAATCTAGCCCACGACCACTCCTCCGTGGTGTACCACAGGGCTCGGTACTCCCTTGATCCCATTTTAATATCTATATAAAGCTGCTGGGTGAGATCATTCACCCCACCAGGGGCTGAGGTATCATCAGTAAGCTGAGGATACTCAACTTTTTAACTCCATCCCAGTTATCTAAGTGTTGTTGTTGGCTTCTTGCAGTGCCCGGAGGCTATGGGGGCCTGGTTGGGGGACAACAGACTTCAGCTGAACCTTGGCAAGACTGAATGGCTTTGAGTCCATGGAGTTTCAAGATTCAGGACTTTAAGTAACTTATTTCTGGATGGGGGGGGGGCACTGTCCCAGGCAGACATGGTTTGTAACTTGGAGGTTTTTCTGGGTTCATGACTCTTGCTCAAAGAGCAGGTGGCAATCATAGCTAGGAGAGTCTTTGTACAACTCTATGTTGTGCACCAGTTGTGACCTTTCCTGGAGTCCCTACGCTCAGTCATTCAATTCTCAGGTTCCCTCTGGACAATTGCAATGCGCTTTACATGGAACTGCCCTTGGAGAGCATTTGGAAGCCTCAAATGGAACACAATACGTTGGTGCAGGCAGTACTTGAGGCCCCCAGGGAGGCCCACGTTACACCACTCCTCCGTGAGCTGCACTGGCTGCCAGTTGGCCTCCAGGTGCAATTTAAGGTGTTGGTTATTACCTTTACCCTGAATGGCATGGGTCCAGGTCACTTGAGGAATCATCTCATCCCACTAGGATTGGTGCACCCCAACCATGCCAGAGGAGGCATGTTGCAGGTCCCATTGGTAAAGGATTTCTGGCTGGTGGGGTCCAGGAAAATGGCCTTCTCTGCATCGCTCATGCCCTTTGGAATATTTTACTCTCTGGGGTGAGATAGGCTCCCCCCCTTCTGACCTTCCCCAGAGCCTGAAGACCTGGGTCTACCAGATGGCTCGGGGATCCAATGAAGGAACATGACATTAGAGTAAGCACTCTAGTGAATTGAGAAGTAAACCCACCCCAAGGCATCCTGCTCCCTCCCTCCCTCCCTCTTAACTATAGTTCTATTTTGACTGAAATTTACATTTTCATTGTTTTAGAAATATTTATCTTTTATGATTACAGGTAGTCCTTGTTACAACCACAATTGAGCCCAACATCTATGTTACTAAGTGAGACATTTGTTAAGTGAGTTTTGCTCCATTTTACAACTTTTTTTGCCGCAATTGATAAATGAATCACTGCAGGTGTTAAGTTAGTAACACCGTTGTTAAGTGAATGTAGCTTCCCCATTGACTTTGCTGGTCAGAAGGTTGCAAAAGAGGCTTACATGACACATAAGGACACTGCAACCGTCATAAATGTGAGTCAGTTGCCAAGTGTCTGAATTTTGATCACATGGAGATGCTGAAATGGGTGTGTGAAAAATGGTCACAAAAGGGACTTTTTTCAGTGCTTGTTGTAACTTTGAATGGTCAGTTAAAGAACTGTTGTAAGTCGAGGACTAACTGTACAAAACTTTTAAAGCTGTCAGCTGCCCAAAGTTGTTTTGAAATGAGATGAGTGACAAATTGAATGAATGAATGAATGAATGTGATTCTGAATTATTTGTCTAGCAGAATGAACCAGTAAGGAAATTCATTATTATTTCTGTTACATCAGGTGGAGAGATAACTGCACATGAAAAATCCAGCTAGAGTCTGGACTTAAATTATGATGAATACTTAAGTGTCCTATATAGTATATATTTAAATGATCCGCACTATTTATTTTTAGAGGTTTCAAATGTTTCCATTTCAGTGGAATGCAGTCTATTTATTGAGAAATTGATGAAACCAGGCCAATATTTTTGCATAATTTCTTTTTTTTTTTAAAGGAAAAATTCCTGTTTGTTGTTTTTTAAGAAAGGAGATCATTACAGAGAGAAAATATGTATGTGGTATGATCTAACCACTAAGTATCTAGATGATTACGGTGAAGGTTTGTTTCCAGTAGGATGAAGTTCTTCCTTTTTCACTTAATCATCTGGTTTGGCCCGTAATAAAGCCTTGTGTAAGTGATAGTTCTGGGTTCACCCATTATGTTAAACAATGATTTGTTTAACCATGGGTATTCTGTTTTGTCAGTTAAGACTTTCATCTTGTATAATACAGGCCGAGTGTTTAACCTCCTGCTCCCTTCATTTCTCTCTCTGAGGAAAGATGTCAGTAAGTTAATGGTGATTTGTTCAATAAGCTATAGCAGTGATGGCTAACCTTTTTGCTGTCACATGCCAAAAGCAGGGGGAGCGCGGGGGGTGTCACGCATGCGTGCCCATGCTCATAATTCAATGTGCCCTGCCCCCCTGTGCATGTGCTTGCGACCCCCTGCGCTCTTCCCGCTTTTGGCATGTGGTGGGCCCGGTAGGCCCATTTTTCTCTCTCCCCAGGCTCCAGAGGCTTTCTTGAAGCCTGGGGAGGGCAAAAACAGCCTTCCAGACACCCCGGAGACCCTCCGGAGGCTGGAAACAGGCTGTTTCCCAGCTTCTGGTAGAACCAGAAGGCCCATTATTTGCCCTTTCCAGAGGCTTTCTAGGAGCCTGAGGAGGGCGAAAACTACCTTCCCCACCCTCCCGGAGGCCCTCTGGAGGCCGGAAACAGCCTATTTCCCAACTTCTAGTGGGCCTGGAAGGCCTGAAAATCAGCTGGCTGGCACGCACATGTGTGCTGGAGCTGAGCTAGGGCAACGCTTGTGTGCCCACCAATATGGCTCCATGTGCCACCTGTGGCACGCCTGCCATAGGTTCGGCATCACGGAGCTATAGTAAATAAACTGGAATGGCAGTATGTATGAAATAGATTATAGTAACCTGATTTACACATTGTGCTGAGCCATAAGCCATAGTTTATGAACCACAATGGCTAGGTTCATATATGTGTTTAGCCTAGTCTAAATAAAATCATATGATTTAGTGCTGCATGTAAAGCCAATTACCATGGCTAGATTTACAGACTTATATCTGGAGCTTCCAATTTAATTGATCCAAAATAATCAAGTATCATTTATTAAGTACACATGTGGATATGTGCTTCTATGTATAATAAATGAAGATGTCTAAATGCTTTAAGAATTCAAACATTGAAAATTCCAAAATGAAGTGATTGATAAAGGAGCATTAATGCATGGAAGGGAGTAGAATAGAGTAGAGTAGAGTAGAGTAGAGTAGAGTAGAGTAGAGTAGAGTAGAGTAGAGTAG
>WNWU01000011.1:30446449-30506187 GCA_012654045.1 Ptyas mucosa | reverse complement strand
AGAGTAGAGTAGAGTAGAGTAGAGTAGAGTAGAGTAGAGTAGAGTAGTTTTTTATTTTTATCATTGTTTGGATTTCAGTCTTGTCTGGATTTTGTAATGTAGTTCTGAACTAACTACGCATTTAAAGGGGAAATTTTGAATTAAATATATTGAGACCTGTATATTTCTAATAAAATATATTTATTTAAATATCAATATGTATGTGGCCTAAACAATTTAATGTGAAAAACAGATGGAACAAATTTATAAATGCATTTGGACCAATAATAACTTGACCGTTCCTTCCTAATGTGCAGGTGGAAACCAAATTCTCATTTGGGAATTTCCCAGAGTAAGTAAGCATTTTAACTAAAGCATTAGGTTTCATAAGCATATGTGTCTTCATCCTTCCTTCATGGTTTTGGTCTTGTGGCCACCTGCTTTCTTCTATCACCCTGCGCATGGTCACTCACGCCCTCGTCCCGTCCCGTCTGGACTACTGCAACTCTCTCTACATGGGGCTCCCCTTGAAGAGCACTCGGAGGCTCCAGCTGGTCCAGAATGCAGCCGCGTGGGTGGTTATGGGAGCGACTCAGCGCTCCCACGTAACACCCCTCCTGCGTGAGCTGCACTGGCTCCCGGTGGTCTTCTGAGTGCGATTCAAGGTGTTGGTTACCACCTTTAAAGTGCTCCATGGCTTGTGACCGGGGTATATACGAGACCGCCTTCTGCCACCAACAGCCTCCCACCGGCCAATGCGCTTCCACAGAGAGGGGCTCCTCAGGGTGCCATCAGCCAAACAATGTTGACTGGCGACACCCAGGGGGAGAGCCTTCTCTGTGGGGGCACCAGCACTCTGGAATGAGCTCCCCTTAGAGCTTCGTCTTAGTCCCAACCTGCGCACCTTTCGCCGTGCCCTGAAGACCTTTCTGTTCCAGCAAGCTGGACTTGCCTAATATGTATTTTATAAGGGGTGTACGTGTATTTTAATTTTGGAGCCAAATTTTATATATTTGATTTTAATTGGTTTTAAATTTTGTAAATCTATGTGTTTTACATGGCTGTACACCACCCTGAGTCCTTCGGGAGAAGGGCGGTATAGAAGTCTAATTGTTTATATATAAATAAATAAATAAATAAATAAATAAATAAATAAATAAATAAATAAATATCAGTGTGTTACTAAAGAGCTATCAGCCTTTATGTGACCAACTTTATGTCACCCAGAGATTTTGCATTATAATTTCTGTCATTCCTTAACATTTCTGGGCATGCAGGCTGTAGCTGATGGGGATGGCAGTCCTAAATTTCTGAAGGCTACTGATTTTGAGAAGGCTGATACCTGAGGGTATGACTCTTAAATATTCCATTCTTTACTGCCTGATTTTTTCCTATTAATAAACACACTGCACTCAGGTCTTTGCAATCATTATCTCCTGGAAGTTTTTAAGAAGAGATTGGATAACCATTTGTCTGAAGTAGTGCAGGGTTTCCTGCCTAAGCAGGGTGTTGGACCAGAAGACCTCCAAGGTCCCTTCCAACTCTGTTATTATTCTATTCCTCTCTGGCCATGGTTAAGCAGATGACCTAAAAATATAGGAAGCCTATTTCCAGAGAAACAATGAGATATAAAAGTAGCATATAAATAAGCAATGTGGACATCCTTTTTGCCACTTATCTGTGGTCCTGGGTTGGTGACTAGGACAATACTGCTCATGATAAACTTGTTCAGCTCTTGACTCCCAGTCTGAAGAATTGAGCATGCTTCCATCTCTTATTCTTTGTTTCAGACTCCCACCATGAAAAGCAAAATGTTGTTCCTCGCAGCAATCCATGCAGTATTCTTTGCTTCCATACAAGTCTTGGCTCAAAAAAGGGAGAGAGGTGAGTCGTGGTTAATTTAACTCTGCATGGCAGCCCTATAGATTAGAACAGGGGTATCAACCTTGGCAACTTTAAGACTTGTGGACTTCAACTCCCATCATTCCTCAGCCAGCGAAGCGAAGCTGGCTGAGGTACTCTGGGAGTTGAAGTCCACAAGTCTTAAAGTTGCCAAGGTTGGAGACTTCTGGATTAGAACACCTACGTCTGTCTTTTGCACTCCGTTCAACCACCTTGTTGGCTAGAGAAGGGATAGGAAACTCAGGAAAAGTAAGACGTAAAACTGTTCCTCTGTTAGAGAAGGACCCTGGAAAAAAGGGTTTGTAAAAACACCACTTGAAATCTTGGAGAGATGCACAGAGCACCATATGGTATGATTTTACATCTAGCACACCTGGTGTAATAGGAGAGCAAGGATTAGATACTGGAGTTCATTTGGAAGTCTCCAGAAACTACAGGAGGATTATTGTAGTTTGTCTGTTTTAGATTGTAGTTCCCTTTCTGAATCCCCCCTCTTAGCTCAGATTCCCTGGTCCTGAATACAGATAGTTTTCAATATTCAACCGTTAGTTTAGCAACAGTTTGAACAGCACTGAAAAAGTGGCTTTACACTGGTCGTTGTGCGATAGTTGCAACAACTCCACAGTCCTACGATCAAAATTTGAATGCTTGGCAACCGGATTGTATTTACAACAGTTGCAGCATCGCAAATGTAATTGCCATTTTTGACTTTTCCAGCTGCTTCCAATAAGCAAAGTTGACGAGGGAAGCCAAATTTGCTTAACAACCACACAATTTGCTTAACAACAGCAATGATTCACTTAGCCATGGCAAAAAAAAAAAGTTTGTAAAAACAGGGACAACTCACTTAACAACTGCCTTGCTTAGTGATCAAAATTCTGGTCTCGATTGTGGTTGTAAGTCAAGGATTATCTGTAGTCTTCTCACATTAGTTATTAAGCCAAGGCTTTTTTTACCTCTTTTATTGTGCAATGACTTTAATGGTCAAATTATGGACTTGATATGAAGTACGCAGAAACTGTAGACCTTTTTTCTAGGAATGATTCAGTCTGGCTCTTTGGGACTAAAGCCTCAAGCTAGTATATAACTCTGTGTAGACCAAGCCCAGCTCTTGCTGATCTTTTGTCTTGTAATATAAATGGACGGACCTCCTGATCAGTTGATGTTGCCTTGCAGTGGTCTGCACCAATGTGTACCTGGCTGACATTGCATTCCTGGTAGATGGATCCTCTAGCATTGGCAGGGGAAATTTCCGGATGATCCGATCCTTCATGGAAGGCCTGGTTGTTCCTTTTATCAATGTGGTGGGTGCGAATGGGGTACGTTATGCAGCTGTGCAGTACAGTGATGACCCCAGGTGAGTTCTAGTCTACTTGCTTTTCATGTTACTTATTTTAGTCCAGGGGTCTGCAACCTTAAATACTCAAAGAACCATTTGGACCCGTTTCCCACAGAAAAGAAAACACCGGGAGCCAAAAAACCTGGGTGGGCATGGCCAACTCGATGTCATTCACTTCCACCAGTCACATGACCCCCTAGCAACGCCTACCCAGCCAGTCATTAGGGCAGAGAACCAGTTGTTAAAATACACCGGGAACCAAAAAATCCTTTTGACATATCTCTTCTCCCCTCCCTCCCTCCTTCCTTCCTCCCACTCTCTCCCTGTATCTCTCTATGTCTCTCTCTCTCTCCCCCTCTCTCTGTATCTCTCTGTCTCTGCCCTGGCCACTTCTCCCATCCCCCGCCGTCGCCCTTACCTTCTCAGGCCAGGCAAGGAGTGACTGGGAGGGGAGGGCGAGGGGCGGGGCCAGCCAGTGTTGGGATCACCTGACAGGGAGCCACAGCAGAGGGCCCAAAGAGCCGCAGGTTGCTGACCCCTGCTTTAGACAAATTCTTGGAAAACAGTTGTGTTACTGACTTGGATAATTAAATGGGGCTGCTATACTCCTAAAGCATAATTTCACTAAATGCTGGGGTCAATCAGTTTGCCTTCATGGCATGTAGAGTTCTTTGAGTCTCCTAGGTGGCCACAATTGGGAATATGATGTCCAATAGATTAGATAGCGTGTCTTCCACCAGACTGGTACCATGCAATCTGAGAGTTGAACTCAGTGCACCTAAAAGATACTGGTCTGGGGAAGACTTGAGGTGTCAAATCCCAAAGAACTTTTAAATGATTTCACTTGCAATTAAAACTCTATTTACTTCTTACCATCTAGAATAACAAGTTGGAAGGGACCTTGGAGGTCTTCTAATCCAACCTGCTCAGGCAGGAAATCTTATACCATCTTAGACTAATGGTTGTCCAATTTCTTCTTAAAAACCTCCAGTGTTGGACTACCTACAACTTCTAAACTGCTTAATTGTTCTGTCAGGAAATTTCTTCTTAGTTCTAGATTGCTTCTCTCCTTGATTAGTTTCCATCCATTGTTTCTTGTCCTGTCTTCAGGTGCTTTGGAGAATAGGTTGACTCCCTTTTCTCTGTGACTGCCTGTTAGATATTGGAACACTGCTATCATGTCACCCGTAGTCCTTCTTTTGATTAAACTAGACATACCCAATTCCAGCAACAGTTCTTTATATGTTTTAGCCTCCATTCCCTTATCTCCTTTTCCTAAAGGGTGACCCTCAAAAATAGCCAGCCTGCAGTTCTCAAGAGAAAAAAAAAAAGATTAATCCTGTTTCTTTACTCTATTTGCAGAATAAATCTACGTATTTGATTAGAAGATGTGCATTGAGTGACTTGTTAAATACTGCCAGCTAGGCACAAAAGGGGCTGCAGCTTTTACATACTCTTTAAGATTCATGTTCACTCTAAAGACAAACATAACTGCCTGTTACTTGTTAGAGGAGCCAAGTACTCTATTTATAACGTTGAAAAGCTCCCAAAAACTCTCACTGAGATTGATTTCTTTAAAAAAAAAAACCACAACTACTACTTGATGACAAAAATTGGTTATAGAGCAGTATTCTGGGGAATACTTCCTCTCAACTGATGGACTTTCAGGTAATAGTGTGGTTTCTGCTTTTGCTTCTGCTTAACTACTTTACATTTTGTTTTGATTCCAGGACTGAGTTCAAATTCTCAGACTTTCTCAATGGAACAGAAGTGATACAGGCTGTCCAAGAGATAGCCTTCAAGGGCGGGAATACCCGCACAGGAGCAGGCTTCCGTTACGTAGCAAATAACTTATTTGGGGCCAATCAGCTCCGGCCTAATGTTCCAAAGGTACTGTGAAAACTTTTTCTGTCCCAACAGAAAGAGAAGGAAATGGCCAGAGAACCCTGGGCAGATTCTTACCCGTTTTGATAATTCTGACAGCCATTTTTAGTCTCTTCTAATATTGAAAAATCATGTTTGGCAGTAGAAGTATGATGTGTTGCTCCCTGAATGCTGAATGGATATGGTACTTAAACCTCAACATTTTTGGACTATAAGGGCTGTATGAGGAATATCTTTCCTATTCTAGCTTCATCATGTAATGTAAGCAAAACACCCCATTTAAACGCTACATATTGTTAATGGACCGATATTAAATAATAACTCTTACTGGTGTTCTGAAATAAGGGTATAGATTCCCAGAAATGTGTTTAGCAGTCCTGACCAGAGGTGGGTTTTAGCAGGTTCTGACCAGTTCTGGAGAATCGGTAGTAAAAATTCTGATTGGCCCCGTCCCCATCTATTCTCTGCCTCCCGAGTCCCAACTGATTGGGAGGAAATGGGGAGTTTGCAGTAACCTTCCCCTGGATTGGGGAGGGAATGGAGATTTTACAGTATCCTTCCCCTGCCACGCCCACCAAGCCATGCCATGCCCACCAAGCCACACCCACAGAACCGGTAGTAAAAAATTTTGAAACCCACCACTGGTCCTGACCTTTATTTTTGCCTCAGCCATCTAACTGTAGGTGGTCAGGCTGAGCATACACTGATCTGTTCTTCAAAAAGAATTGAGTTTAAGTCTTTGTTTGGGCATTTGTGTGATGTAGTATTAAATTCCCGTACCCCTTAGATCTGTATTCTGATTACTGATGGAAAGTCTCAGGATGAGGTTGAGCAGACGGCCTTAAAACTGAAGAATCAAGGCATTAAAGTCTTTGCAGTGGGTAAGTGATCTTGCAGCAAATAAAGACAAATTTAATGGGACTTTCTCCCTCTGCACCAGCCACTACTTCTCATCACCTCCCCCTTGTTGTTAACTGTTTGCTGAAAGAAAAACATATTGGATGGGTGGTACATGAAATGCATATACCAGTTCTTACTTGCCAGTTTAGGGCTAGGTAAGATTGAGAACATTGCAAGCACGGGATGGGCCTTCTAGGTTTATTAATCCTGGAATCACTCCCCTCTTAAATCAGATTATAGTATCTTTTGAAATTACGAGGGTTAAATCAGACTTTGCTTATGCCTCCGGTAAGCCTGGGGAAGTCTGCACTTGCAAACTGAGAATTCAGTTGTATAACTATAATACAACACTCAGGCTAATTGTTACAGAAAGCAATTGTTTATTGGTGCATTGTTCTTGATACATAGAGAGATATTTTTCCAGATTAGAATTATAATTTTTTAAAAATTAAATCCCTGATTCCCCTACCAATGCAAGTGAAGTGCGTAAAAAATAAAGGTGAATATATCAATTTCAGTTATACAGAAAAACAAGTACTATTTTTGGCATGAGAAATCCCTAAAATGTCAAAGCTTTTATTAAATCAACTCAAAAGCCACAAAAATGTACAGGCTTTCAAAATCTCCACATTTCTTCATCAAGCAAGATATTTATCTCACCACCCTGATTATGAAGACATTACCATTTTAATATCTTTAATAATGCCTCTTTTCCTATTTTTCCACTTTCTTTTTTAATGTATTGCCCAGGGAAGAACTCTCAAAGGACAGGGCAAGAAAATTACATGCATTTTTGGCATTTGCCTAAGAAAAGCATAATCCTAATATGGATCTCAGATTAGAGATGTTTGTGAATAATATATGTGTGGAAACATATTTTTCTTAGCAAAACCATAAAAGACTTCCAGTACTCCCCAAGCATTTTTTGAAGGAGGACAAAATGCCTCCCGAGAGAGCTTGGAGCAACTATTACTGTTTTCCACCAAGTTTCTGTGGTGGAAATTTTGTATATTTGGATTAAAAGCAACTAGGACAAGAACTGGCAGAGTTTAACTGGTCTCAACTGTTCTTTAGAGCAATAGGTTGGAGTTTTTCTCAGCCCTATCTAAAGATGTGGGGTACTGAAGTGCATGCAAAAGATATGCCCTTCCAGGGAACTCAGATTATAGTATCTTTCCAAATTACAAGGGTTAAATCAGGTTTATAGCTTCAGGAGGTCTCAGTATGTTTTGGTTTAAGGCTTTTTTTTTAATTTTTTTTTTTAAATTTGATTTATATGCTGCCCTTCTCCGGAGACTCAGGGCGGCTTACAATGTGCTAAACAATAGCTTACATACTTTTTGTATATTTATACAAAGTCAGCTTATTGCCCCCACAAACTGGGTCCTCAATTTACCTACCTTAGAAAGGATGGAAGGCTGCGTCAACCTTGAGCCTTGGTGAGATTCGAACCTGCAATAATTGCAGGCAGCTGATGTTAATAACAGGGCTTTAGACCACTGTACTATCCAAGGCTTCCATATTTTTTCCCTTTGATCAAGCTGGCCAGGGGTTGATGGGAGTGAAATCCAAAATGTCTAAGCATTCCAGTTTCTCAATCTCAATTTAAATAGTAGCAAAACTTACTTTGGTGATCAAAGCCCAGTTTATTCTGAGAGTTGCTCCCAGTGTGAAAAAGACCGATTACTGCAAGAATATAGCAATTGTTTAAAGGAGGTTTGGAGCTGAAGCAGGGTGCTTCTTTTTCTCTCTCCTTCACCCAGGTATCAAAAATGCAGACCGGAAGGAGCTTGACCGAGTGGCTTCCACACCCACGGAAGATTATTCCTTCTATGTTACTGATTTTAAAATCCTGGCATCCCTCCTGCCACTGGTGTCACAGAAGGTGTGTGCTAGCACAGGAGGCATCCTCCAGACAATAGGTAAAGGATTCGGAGGACTTAATGTGTTCAGTTTAATGGGCTATATAACTTTCAGAACTTTCCCTTCAGTGAACATCTGAAATTTGTTCTTCTCTTCTTTCCATGGAAACAATATTGGAGGAAGCTGAGGTCAGGGCCACTGATCTCATCTTTTTGTTGATTTGACTTGACCCAGCAAATGGAGAGCATTCCATCCTTCCATTGCAGACCACAGACCCCACTGATATCAACATTGTCACTCTTCATTTGATTGATCCTTTCAGGATGCTTAGCCTTTCCTTTCCATGTCCACAACTGCCTGTAATTGTTTGTGTCAACAAGAAATCTGATTTATGTTGTTCTCTCTGCTTTTTCTTTCCCTAAGGTGCCTACAATGGTCCTTCCAACCTGGCTTTTGTGGAACAAGGAACAGACATGCTAAGGATCCGTTGGACAGCAGCTGGTGGTCCTGTAATTGGATATAAAATTCAGTATGTACCTTTGACTGGCCTGGGCCAACAAATCATGTCAGAAAGGCAGGAGGTGAGTGCTTTTTATAGTGCAATCTTCATGCTTTCTCGGAGGTAAATTAAGCTATGTTCAAACCATAATGCTGGTCAGTTTCAATGTGGCAGATACATATGTGCAAACCATTCATTTTTGGGGAATTCTGAATTGTCCTATTTTTATTCCAAGACCACATTAGCCATCCCATTCTGGGGCTGATACAGTCGTTTTCTAGAAGTGAAACTTCTGGAATAGGATTTGTAATGTTCTGGGGGTCCTGAGGGTGACATTTCCCAGGATAAAACATTATGCATACAACTAATGCGGGGGTAAGGCCCTTATTGGCCGGAAAAGAGGTGGAGGGTACATTATAAAGGTTATGCTATATTAATAACTTCCCTCTCCATATTAAAGCAACAACATAAACACTAACAAACTTTGACTGTTTTCAGACCAACCCATGTTCCACAGTGCTCTTTTAGTTGATACACATTGTTATAGTTGACATAATAATATTGAATTTTTGTTTATAAAAAAGGATGAAAAGTCCAGTGTCCGCCCTGCATTCTAAGGGAGTTGTCTCATCACTTTATCTTTTTAAGAATGTAACGTATTTCTTGAGCCAGTTACCCCATCAGATTCCTTTGACCACTGTCCAGTTCTTATTTACTTAAAGTCCTTTTGGCTGTATAACAGAGCTGTCATTTTCTTGTATATTAGAAGTATTTGATAATAGAAGAGACTAACTTGGGGAGTGGTAATTTGACGAATTTTAGGTGATAATGAAGCAGGGCCCTGCTTCAATCACTCTGTTATTCTGTCAAAAGTTGTTTTAAGCAATACCTCCATCTAATAAATTGCAATTAACACTTTAGTGCAAGAAATGTGAGGTGAATATGTGACATGATTTGCAAGTAGTATAAAATGAACATTAAATGTGTTAGATGATTTGCAAGCATTATGCAGTAAACATAACTTGAATAAAGTATTTTTCTTTTTATTATTTGCCTAGAAGAGGATTTTTTATTTTTACATAAAGCCCTAACACAGTTATGAAAAAAGGACATTTTATTTATTCTTAGTAGAATTAATTTGCTTTAGTATTGTAGTGATAATTTTTTATCAGGAAAGTAGTATAGAGGTAGGAGTTAAGTACTGCTTGTCCCTCCTCATGCAATTTTTCTTTGAGAAATACCAGAAATAGTATAATGTAATTTCATACAGATGTTATTTTCATATGTGATTAGATACAGTGGCACTTAATGAGTGATAACAGATCCATTCTGGATACTAAACAGGTCAGTGTGGGATCTGGTGAGACAAGCACTGTACTCCGTGGCTTGAAAAGTGGGACAGATTACCTGGTCACTGTTATAGCTCAGTATGCCAACCGCATTGGAGAATCGGTTTCTGCCAAAGGACGGACACGTGAGTAATAAGCCCATCTTTGATATATTGAGTTTCTGTAATTTATTTGACATTTCTTGATACATTTCCTTTTAAAATTCCTCCCAAATAATTCCAGAATTTCGTGCCTTCAGTTTTCTTGGGTATAAACTCAAACTTGTGCTTCTTTGGGTGTCTGTGTAGGCTTGTCATGTATAATATGGTTGGGTTTTAATTAATTGTGGGATTTTAATTGGTTTTTAATGCTATTTAGTGGTATTGTTTTTATTGTTATTTTATACTTGTGAGCCGCCCTGAGTCCTTCCAGAGAAGGGCGGCATATAAATTTTAATAAAATAAAATAAAAATAAAATAAATATGTAGAATTTACAGTTACGTAGTTTCTGTGTAATACTATAGTCTGTTATAACTGTGGCTAAGTCCTATAGTACTACTATAAGACATAGCCACAGTTTTTTGATTGCAGAGTCAGAAAGCTGTTGAGTAGAATAAGTTGATGGCTATCTTCTGGGAAGCCAATAAAAACCCTAATAAAAAGTCTGATATTGTTATGAATTTATTTCTGGGCAATCCGGCTAATGCATGAGTTTAAGCTCTTTTCCATTGTGGTTTATTGGCGTCCCAAATAGTTTCCAAGATACGTTGCGCAGGGCAGGTACCCCATCACCATCTCTTTTCCTAGAATTTGGCTGCTTTTTTCCAAACCCTGGGCACCTGCCTGGTACATTCTTACAGGGCATTATATTGCCTTTGAAGATGTCTTTATTTAGGTATCATGCCAAGAAACTTGAATGTATAACACCATGTATGTCAGCAGGAGTTGTGCTCTGCTCAAAAATGACTTCATATTAAAAAATAATGCATTAATTTGTCAGACAATGTGTTCCGTTCCCATCAGAATATTTCCCCCCACTATAGCTACCTCACCTTATCACAGCTAGGCTGCTATTGGGCTGACCCCAGGAAACATTTCATGTATGTTTTGAAACTACTGCACAAACTACAGGTCCATTTTAAGTATTAGTCAAAGGCCTACAATTGATCTTTAGAGCCCTATATACTTTTGGACCTTGTGCTCAAGGACTGTCTTTTCTCACACATGTCTTGTCTGCACCATTTTTATAACTTTCACTGTCTGAAGTCAGGAAGAAATACCCTTCTGTAATACCCTTTTTGTTACAGCTAAAACCTGCTCATTATCCTATGTCATTTTTAAATGAGTTGGTAGCATAACCTTATAATGCAGGGGGTTTTGTTGTTGTTGTTGTTGTTTTGCAACCATTATTCCACCAGAATATTGGGATTATATCAGTGGTGAAATTAAAAATTTTTTACTACCGGTTCTGTGGGCATGGCTTGGTGGACATGGTGTGGCTTGGTGGGCATGGCTTGGGCATGGCAGGGAAAGGATACTGCAAAATCCCCATTCCCACCCCAGCCAGAGGGGTATTTGCCGGTTCTCTGAACTACTCAAAATTTCCACTACCGTTTCTCCAGAACCTGTCAGAATCTGCTAGCTTTCACCCCTGAGTTACATCTTTCATCAGTTTCAGGTAACCTAATGGTTGGAGTACAGGTGTTGTATTCCTGAAGCTCTGAAGGGAGCCTGGCTAGAAATGCCTTTGCCATTTTGCTCATTCAGCTCATTCCACTATGGGTGAATTTGACTCTGCAGATTCCTATTAGTATAAGTTCTCTCGTAACACAATGTGTCTGGAATTCACGTGAATGTGAAGGACCCACCCCATTGATTCTTTGATTTCCTTGCAGAGATGCTGTCTGGAGTGACAAATTTTCGGGTGTTAGAAACAGGACCGTTTTTCCTCAGACTATCCTGGGCAGCTGATATGAATGAAGCCCTACAAGGCTACAGGCTCACTTACATGGCTAGAGGTTAGTGCAAAACTTGACAGGGGGTGATCTTTGGGGTTAGAAGTGCTAAGTTTCAGAAAGATTCTTTACTCAAAAAGCAATTAATTCAATTGCTTCAGGGAATACTGGAGCTGAGCTGGAACAGGAAGTACATGGCTGGTGCTGCAGCTTCCCCTTAACCTCATCGGTAGTTCTCTATCTCCTGATTCACAGGGATGAGGGGAAAACAGGAATTGTTGTGTTTCTTTAGGTTATACTGGGCTTGCACTCCAGCAGAAAAGTGAGTCCTTCAGCAGAATGGAGCACTTTGTCTGAGAAGGAGTCAACCACACTACACTCCCCAGTCCTGTTGTTGTTTGTTGAGGTTTGCTCTGACTAGTCAGACTGCTTTTTAAAAAGAACAAATTGATTTGGGGAGAGGATAATTTTATGTCCAGCCCTAACTGCTCCCAAACATCACTGTAATTACCAAATTACCAGAATTCAGGGTTTCCTAGGCAAGAAAGTCCAGGCTTGGGGAAGTGGACAAACCCTACTGGAATATTTACCTGCGACTTGTTGTGATGTGCTTGTCAGAAGCTGCACCTGGAGCTGCCTCACCCCAGCCTGCAGCCATGCTGGTGCTTATAGCCTGGCAACTCTCCCAGTGCCTCACCCAGTGTCTGGCCTCACCTGCTGCCAAGGGAATTTATCTGCCTAGCAGAGAATTATGGCCCTGTGGGCACCAAAATGAATGTTGATGAGATCACCACCAACTGTTCCTTTTGCTTGCTGCTGCTTTGCTTGGTGTGACTCAATCAGAAAGAAAGCCTGTGCAAGAAAAAAAAAAGGGTCCTGTAGCTGTCACTGTCATTTGTCTGTCAATGCTCTTTAGATAGTTCTTCTAATTCACTTTAGACTAAAAATGGTCTGTGCTAAAATGGTCTCCATTCTTCGTCCTAGCAGCTAGAGATACGTGTTCCATGCAATACTAAGTACTCTGAATTAGAGGGTGGAGGTTTACACAGGATCAAATGGAAAGCAGCTGAGCCCAGTCGGAGATATGTGTAAACTGGACTCCTGTAGCTGCTGTATTACAAGGAAATGTGGGCGACTTTCAGTCCTAGAGCCACCTACAGCCTTCAGCCTAGTTCCGTATAGCATGTGGCTTGATTCTTCAAAGCTCCCAGAAAGGATCAGTTCAGATTTCTGTTAAGTATCTGTCTCATCTCTTCAATCTGCTATTGGAGGAAGATAGAAGAGAGTATTTATTTATTTATTTGCGGTCACAGACCAAAATACAAATATAATTACAAAAGAACGTGGGAAAAATAACATCATAAACAGTTGGCCACCAGAAGCCTTGGCTAAGAGGAATTACAGCGTTCTCCTCTAATAGTTACAGCTCTTAAAAAAATTTAGAAATCTGAAAAGTAATATGTGAGGAGTCATCCTCTAAACAATATAAGGTCAAATTACTAGCTTTGGATCCAGAGAGATCTGTTTCTAGGAGAGACAGTAATTTAGTCCTACCTGCGTTATATATAGGGCAGTATAAAAGAACATGCTCCACAGTTTCAACCTCAGCTCTATCACAGGGGCATAACCGCTCACTTATCGGGAGCCTCTTAAATCGTCCATCCAGCAATGCTGAGGGCAAGACGTTGAAACAAGCAAGGGAGAAGACTCTTCTATACTTAGGGATGGTTAAAGTGTAAAAATATGAGGCCATCCTCAGTCCATAATTGTTAAATTGGCTGGAGATCAGAGGGGAGCAGATTTTATTAGCTCTAGCTCTTAGATATTGCAAGTCTATGTCCACAAGCCATTGGACTACCCTAGATTGGGTGTCCTTAAGGCCATAGTCTCCCAAGGCATCCCCCGAAAAACCTAGCAGGTGGAGTTTCTTTGTCAGCTCCCTCTCCCATCGAGAAGTATAGGAATCAGCTAACACCAGGGAGAGGTAGCTACCAGGGACTGCCAAAAAGAGCGCCTGAAACCACCAGTAGAAGAGAGTATCAGAAGGAAAGAAAGTAAGAAAAAGAGGAAAAATGGATTAGAGAGATTAAGACAAGTCCAGCAAGAGAATGGATAGTCTCCCTCACTTTTGGGTCTGACTCAAAGTAGTTTCTTTGACTCCACCATGTGGCTGCTGGCCAACTGTGTGTGTTTCCTTCAAGTCACTGTTGACTTCTGCTAGCTGCCTGGCCAAGTTCTCTGTAGTTTTCTTGGCAAGATTTTTTTTTGGGGGGGGGGTTATTTGCCATTGCCTTTTCCTGGGGCTGAGAGTAACTGACCCTAGGTCACCCAGAGGCTGGGCTAGAACTCCCAGTCTCCCAGTCACTCAGTTTCTAGCCTGATGCTTTAACCACTGCAGGTACTCTCAACTTGTATTTCTCAGAATGCTGGAATAGCTGGAAAACGTATGGAAGATACAGGGTTGGGGAAGACTTTTTTTAAAAAGGAAACAACCCTCATTTATCAATTATTTTATTTTCCTGAATTAGTGATATAGTTCAGTCTTTAATTCTCAATGTTAAGTAATCAAGAATGAAATCCCAATAAGAATTTGAGCTGTACTTTTATTGACATTCTTAAAGAAGTAACACTATCCACTGATCCTTTATGTTTCTCATAACTTTTTAAATGTCATTTCTAAAATTATCTTTGTTTTTCCTCCTAAAAGGTGAAGCTGAAGCTGAAGAAGTGAATCTTGATGCCAGTTCTACTTCGTTCTTGCTAAGCAACCTTCGACCTAACACTGACTATGTGATAACATTGCGCCCAATCTTCCCACATCATACAATAGTGCCTGCTGTAGTTCATAGCCGAACAAGTATGTGTCACCTAAATTAAGAAAGTAGAGCCTTGGTCTTTTTCATAGTTGGAAAGGACCTTGGAGGTCTTATAGTCCAACCCTCTGCTCAGGCAGGAAACCCTATCCCATTTCAGACAAATGGTTGTCCAATCTCTTGTTAAAAACTTCCAGTGTTGGAAATAGTCACAACTTCTGAAAGCAAGGTGTTCCACTGATCAATTATTCTAACTGTCAGGAAATGTTCATGGATTTAGCTCTGATTAGCGTGAATAGGTGTTAACAGAGTACAGGAGGGTGCAAGGGTGTCATGAGCGGATACTACAGAGGGCGGGTGGGTGCCACAGCAAGCACTACAGAGTGCAGATGGGTGGGTGCTTACCATGAGCAAGCACTATGGAGTGTGGATGGGTGGGCAGCTGCTTCAGGCAGGCATTATATAGTGCCGATGGATGAGTACTGTGGATAGAAGCGATGGAGCATAGGCAGATGGGTACCATGGATGGCCACTGCAGAGTGCAGGCAGGCAGTGCCATAGGCAGACACTACAGAGTACAAGTGGACAGGCAGGTGAAAAAGTGGCAGTGGGAGAGACTTGTAGGAATGACTTGCGACCTCCTGCCTGCTTCCCCATTGACTTTGTTTGTGGGAAGCCAGCAGGGAAGATCACAAATGACACACATGCAAATGAGGGACACTGCAACTGTTTTGCAAGCCAGTTGCCAAGTGCCTGAATCACGATCATGTGACTGTTAGGTTACTGCAACAAGCCTCAACTTTGAGGACTCTTCATAGGTTCCCGTTATTCAGCACCGTCATAACTTTGATCACTGAACAAGCAGATGCAATCCAAGGACTAACTATAATTTGATTTGTTTATTAAATCCAGCCCTGATTAGGCACCTTAGGAACTATAGGCTTTCCAGTGTTTATTTTATACATGAAGCAGGCTTTGAGAAATGTGAAGTGCCAGGATTGAGACTTTTTTGTCTTTATCTCAAACTCTTAGTAATCTTTATAAGATTACCCCTAAAAGATACTGATTGTGGGTATTATTGACTAATTCAGCCATAAAAACATCCATAAGTTCATAACTTAAGTAGGGAAATCATGCCTTTGCCTTTCATAAACTTTAAGTATAATTGCTTAAATATGTGAATTCAGTGAGAAAATATGGCTCAGGTAGATTTGGGTTCTAGGATTATTGATAATTAGTTGAAACACCCTTCTGCTCATCTTGGTTGCCTTTTCCCTCTCTTTCTACCTTTAGTGAATTTGGCAGGAGTGCAACAACTAAATACCCAGAACATCTCCTCCCAAGGGATGCTGGTGATCTGGAGGGGTGTGAGTGGAGTTACTGCATACCGTGTTACCTGGGAACTCCTCTCAGGTATATCTGTTCACTGGTACTCTTTGGTGTTATGTAAATATTCGATAAACTTCCCAACCCCTTGTGGTTTTTTTTCTTTTTGCAAGAAATGTAGTAATTAACTCCTATGTTCCTCTTTTAGAATATTCCCAAGTTAATAGAATTAGTTTTTCAGTTAATTAATAGATTAAGATGTAAGGAGTAGTATTAAAAGTTCACTGTATCCAAAAAGACATTGTATTGTGGCAATGACACAATGAGAAGCGAAGAATTAAGGATCTCTTGCTGAATGTGATAGAAAAGTAAAAAAGGTGGACTTCTGCAATTCAGCATGTGGTCATGTAGTTCACAGATGCATGTTCCATATGGATAATGGCTAACAGCTTTCTTGCATTTTTGCTTTGTATTTTGAAATTTCTTAGGTCAGGGTCGTCAAACAGCTGATGTGGATGCTAGCAAGAATTCATATTTGTTAACAGGACTGCAGCCTAACACAGATTACCTAGTATCTGTTGTTCCACTCTATGGACAGGTAGAAGGTCCCAAGGCCTCCATTAGGAGGAGAACAGGTAGGTGCAGTTGCTGATCATTGTTTTTATTACTAATGGTACTACAGTACTACTTCTGCTGCTGTTACAGTGACTACCACTGCAGGTAAAATATGTCCTATGGAATAATTGTTAGCATTCCATTTATAAACTAGTTTATAGCATAACATGTTAAATATTAAGATATCGAACATGAACATTGATTTAGGGAAGTATTCAGATTCAAGTTTAAAGATGGCATTCTGTTTACTATGTATTCAAAGGAAGGAGAGAAAATGCAACAGATACTATATGGTAATTGTAGCTGGAACAAACAGATGTCTAGGTATGCTCATGTCAATATATGAATGTTATTTATGTAGCCCAGCTAAAGTCCATCTTTACAAAAAATGCTGGGACTTCCTGTAATAGTGAATTTGGATATAGATTGTTACTTGTTTTTCTTTGAATAAATTTGTCCTGTAGTGATTAAGGGTTGGATCTAGGGAAATGAGAACTGGAAGAACAGGGGATTGAGATGGATTGGTATATGTACGTGCAGATACAAACAAGATATGAAAAAGATGCTAAATTATATGGTTTTCACTTAGAAAAAACAGAGTTGGATGGGATACTCATGGGAACAGTGGATAAATTAATTAAAAAGATCTATAATTTTTTACTAGGCATTGAACTGGAGGAGGAGCAGGTAAAGGAAACAATGATAGCCTGGGCAAAGAATTTTGGACATTCAGTAGATCTAGATAAATGGCAACAGCTATGGGAAAGGAATTATAAATTAACAATGTCCACTGCATATAAGGAAAATCAATATAAAATGTTTTATAGATGACATATGCTCCCTGAGAAACTGGCAAAAATGTTTAAAGATAAGTCAGCTAAATGTTGGAAATGTCACCAGTTACCAGGTTCTTATTACCATATGTGGTAGACATGTCCAGAAGCAAAAAAATTATTGGAATACAATTAAGATATGGCTGGAAGAAATGATACAACAATGTATTGATTTAAAACCAGAACTGTTCCTATTGGGTATCCTGCCAGAAAAAATTAGCAAAGAAAGTATCTATTTAATTATACATGTAATAACAGCTGCAAGGATTCTTTATGCACAACACTGGAAAGCAGAGAGAACACCTTAGGAAGGAGAAGTAATTAAAAAAAAATTAGATTGTGCAGAAATGAATAGATTGACTTTGATTATTAAAGAAAGAGAAGATTCAGAATACTTTAAGATATGGAATCAATTTCACTATTGGTTAGAAAAAAAATACAAATAAGTAAATTAATAGTTATAATTATAAAAATGCCATAACCAGAATAATTTGTTAGTGATGAATTGTTGTAATTGATCCGATGAGAACGAAGACAGAAGAAGTAACAAAAAGAAGAACGATTGGAGGCAACACTGAGATGTCACACGGAAGGAATGACTGATGTATTAAATGTTTGTTTGTTTTAAAAAATAAAAAAACTTTTTTTAAAAAAAGGCTTGGATCTAAAGATTGTAATAACTGAGAGGTTATTATAGCTTTTCCTGATCATTCAGAACTTTACTATTTATTTTTGTTGCTCTTAGAAATAGCCCAGATTCTTAGGACTATCGCTGTTGACCCGACATCAATTAAGGTTGCCTGGAATATCATCCCTAGTGCTCGGGGGTATCGTCTGGAGTGGAGAAAAGCAACAGGTAGGATGGCTAAATTTGTGCAATGTGATAGAGAAGTTATAGAGATTGTGGACACCTATAAATGTGGTGGGGAGAATTTGTTCCTTTCCCAGTCAGTTTCAAATATTTCTAGGATATCCTTTCGGAGAAGTTTCTATGCAGTGTATAGCTTTCCTTTTCCTTTAAGGTGTAAGTTTTAGAATAAGCTTCTCTGACCTGGTATCCTCCAGCATGTCCTATTATCATTCCATACCTTATCTAAGAAAGACAGAGGTGTTGGGAATGTTGGCTTAAAGAGAATGGTTGTTGCAGAATTTGATGGAATTTGGTGATCTGGATCTCGGTGGTAAATGAGACTAAAGAGACTGAGGTGGTATATTTTTGTTGTATGTTATTCCCACATATTTCACGTTCATAGTTTGTTGTTTCATTTTGGTGGTAAATTATAAGCAATATTTATTTTTTTTAAAAAACATCAATTGAATGTTTCTATTTTTTTTCAAAATATATATCATAATGCCTTTTGATACATTGGGGGGCGGGAATGATTATGCCTTAATGTTGGAGAGAATTGAAAGTTAGGCAATGACTTGGTATTTATGTCAGACTAGTGAGACATCGGGATAATACCTTTTTTTTTTCAAATCCATAAGATCAATGCTAATTTCTATCTTGAATTGATTTCAAGGAGCAGATTCTCCCAAGATTGTCTCTCTTCCCACCAATGAGAACAGCTACACTCTGAGTGGCCTTCAGCCAAGCACAGAATATCATATCACCCTCTACACTTTGTATGATGGAAAAGAAGTAGCAACCCCGGTTACTATCTCAGAGACAGGTGAGTAAGAAGAAATTCATGCTCCCTTTAATTCAACTAGTCACATTCATGGCTGAGGTTTTTGGTTCTTACATTGTCTTTGCTGAATTAAAGTCAAAGGTTCTCTTTTAGGGGTGGCACCTTCAGTGGGAACCATCTCCAACTTGAGGATCATTGAGACTATAGGAAACAGAGTCCGAATATCATGGCTAGGAGTCCAAGGAGCCACAGGATATAAGATCGTAGTACGCAATATGCAAGGTGAGCACACAGGAGCAGCTGGTTGATAGGAGTGGCTTGATAGTGGTGGCTTGCTGAAAATCCAGAAGGAGCTGGAAGAGCAGAAGTGTACTAAAAGGAGAAGAAGAACTGTCTTTTCAAGCAATAAACAGAGTATAGTCTGGAGCATCTGGTCCCTTTCAACATCCCTGCTTTTCTGGATTGAAGAGCATCCTTTGAAGGGAGATTTTCTTGCAAATTATAGAATCTTGATAAAACATCACCTCTAATCATTTAAGCAGTACTTCTCAAACGTTTTCTTTTATTACTTAAAATCACTTATCAAAAAGCCCTTTTTATCCAATGTAAGTAAAATATTTTAAGTCAATTTAAATGCCCCTATTGTGATTAGATAATGGGTTCATGTGTTACCTAAAGAAAAAGTACTTTTACCAAATTTAGGTATTTTACTCAGGTTTGGGAACCACTGATCTAAAGAGCTTTAAGAAACATTGATGCAAGCTCCCTCAAAACTTGTTCAAGTTATCAGCATTGGGAGTTGAGGGAATAGAATAGAATAGAATAGAATAGAATAGAATAGAATAGAATAGAATTTTATTGTCACTTTAAATGTACACTAATCAGCATACATTAAAATGAAATTTCATTGCATTCAGTTCTCAAAGGATAACCATTAGAGATTGTACCTGAGGAATAATGGAAGTAGGAACAACACTGAGATGATTCACACCTAAGTAAAAGAGTGTAACAAAACAAATCTTTTGTTGAAAGCTGAAGTGATTTGTTTGTGGCAAATGAAACTCTTGGTTTATTCTCCTCTCTCCTTATCCAATGTCAGATTCCTGGCTCTTTGTAGACTGATGCTGTGACCACAAAATCATAAGATTTGTTTTTATGAAGCAGGCTTTGAATTAGAAGGCCACAATTATGAGTTCATGTTCACAACTATTGTGGTTTCTGCTGTAGATGGCACTGAGAGGGTTCGACATATCCCAGGCTCCCAGACCACAGAGGACTTAGTTGATTTGAAAGAGAACGTCTCCTACGTAGTCCGTGTATCAGCTCTTATTGGCAACCGTGAGGGTAATGCCGTTCCTCTCAACATCCAAATCCGTAAGTGTGTTAACCCTATCTCTCTGCTCCACTGCCTCTTTTGCTGTCTTGTTCCCCACACGGAATCACTTTTGGAATTATTCATCTTCTGATATTCTAATAAAAAGAATATTTTTGTCATCAGATAATGTATGTAGAGCAACGCTATAGGGGAGAAAACAGAGGAGACATTATTATTGCAATTATTTGAGTGGGTATGTTAAAAAAGGAGCCAGATGTTTGTCTCTTTGTTTCAAGAACTTACTCAACTGTTCTCTCTATAAGCCCAAGCCATCTATTACATTCTTCCAGTAATCCTACTTTCTGTCTATCTGTGGCAGGACCACCGTTAGTGGGCAGTGTATCAAACCTGCGCATGGTGCCAGTGGGACTGGGTCGCATTCGGCTGCTGTGGACTCCTGTTCCCAGGGCTACAGCTTATAGACTGGTGATTGTCAACACTCAGGGTAAGGACCTTCTGTATGCCTAGATAATTCTGATTCAAGAGGATTTCCAAGCGGTACAAAGCAGAAAAGGATCTAGTGAAGAAAAAAAAGGGGGAGGGGAAATCACTTGGAGGTGGGAATATAGAAGAGTCTGTCTGTCTGTCCGTCTGTCTATTTATCTTCCTTCTTCCATTTCCTGCTTTTACTCTGTATCACTCAAGGATGCAGTCCCACACCCCCACCCCAACAGCAAGACAGACTGTGAGACAGACTGAACTAAACAGAGTAATTGGCCCCAAGAAGAAAAGGAGTCGATAAAAGGAATTTGAAACAGGGAGTCACTTGGAGAAGAAGCAAAATGAGAAAAAACAGCAGAGTTAATTGGCGTTCTTTAAAGGTCTAAGAGGAGAGGGGGGGAAATGAAGTAAAAGTTTAGCTGAATGATTATTGGGTGTAGCTTTCATCCAATAAGGAATGGCAAAAATGGCATTAGTGGCCACTGACCATGATGTCTGGGGCTGTGAAAACAGTGCGCACTGTTTAAGTGCTACCATTAATTATACTATAGTTATTTGTAGTTTCATATCAGCAGTAGTTATATTTAGCTTGTATATAACTATATATATCTATTATTTAATTAATAGTAGCTGAGTGGTCAGGCTTGCATTTAACACTAAGCCACAATATAATTTAGTTTTTGTTTGTTTGTTTGTTTGTTTGCTTGCTTGCTTTGGGCTTTGCAATAACAAGCCACTGTTTCTTCAGTATAAAATATCTTGATTTCCCGTTATGTAAAAAAACCCACAATTCCTGACAAACTTGATACTAAGTAATTCTCGCAATTTATACATTTATCCAATAAACAAATGCAATGTGTCTCTCCATTTCCTAGTACTGTAAGAGAATTTTGCGGTATGAATGTGTATTTGCAATCATTTGAGAAAAAAAGAGCAATGTCTAAGGAGATTCTCAGTCATCCAGGCCATGGTTGTCCCAAAGGTGCTTTTTCAAAAGGCAACTGGACTTTGCAATCCTTAACATTTATGAATGTGGGAGAAAATGGCCTGAGGTTTGAGGGACAATGGGGTGGAGAGAAACAGGGATGAACTGGAAGTCCAGTTGAAATTGAAAATGGTGGGAAATAGTAAAAGTGCTTCAGGGACACACACACACACACACACACACACACACCACTTACTTTCTTACTTGAATTATGTAGACTTGCATCTCACATTTGTGGGTACCTTATAATTTAAACAAACAATAGCAAAAACCAAAGAATAAAAATATGGTAATAATATAATAAAATTCAAAAAAAATATAATATGAAAGATCTGAAGATGAGCGTGTGACCCAGTATTGAAAAATAATGTTTTTGTCTGACTTACAAGGAGAGATGGGGTTGTGGTGCTAACTAACGCGTCCCAAAATCCCAGGTTGATTTTGCTTCCTTTGCATCTTGTTTCAGATCGTTCAGAGGAAACAAGAAGAATTCCTGGAGACCAGAATTTCTTTGAATTGCAAGATCTGAAGGAAGGTGTCACATACTTAGTACAAATAACAACACAGTTGGGCACTCAAGAAAGCACTCCTGCCACCCTTACTTTCCAAGTTGGTGCGTTCTCTTCTGATGCCAGAGCTGCCTCCTTCTCTTGACAATTGTATTATGACTTTTTTTTTAAACCTCTTCAGTACAGCACAGTCATTGTGACTGGTAAAGGCTTAGCAGTAAATCAAGATTTGATGCAGCAGTAACAAGGCAGGAACATGCTCCTTCTAATGTCTTTTAAAACTTAGGTTGCTTCAACTGTGCTGGGCTACTCATTAAATACTCAGAACTGTGAAATACCAGTCTTTGGCACTTATTTCTATCCTTGCTCTGCAGAAAGATCAGGATGGGAGAAGCAGATAAACACAACTGAGGACTTTAGATCAGGGGTGAAATCCAGCAGGTTCTGACAGGTTCTGGAGAACCGGTAGTAAAAAAATTTGAATTTCATCACTGCTTTAGATAAAGTAGGATGTTTCAGCCTGAGCTCCCCACCAAGGCTGAAAAGAATGCCTCTTTCTCTAACCAGTTAGTTGCACAGATTCCTGAGGAAATATTCAAGAACAGGAAGAACAACTCTATATTTGAAATAATTTATATTAAATAATGGTAACCATTTTATTATTTTTCAATAGTTTATACTCATCATTCCTTCTTTTATATGCTTGACCTTGTAGAACGTCAATCTGTAGGCAGCATCAGCAACTTAGAGGCAGCTCCATCTGGGCCCAATCAATTGCGTGTTACCTGGAATCGGGTTCCTGGGGCCACAGGCTATAAAGTGACATGGCGATTGAGAGAGGGTGAGTTTTGACAAGTCATAAAATAAGGCATTCTAACTGCTGAATTGTACATGTTTGGATTTTATCTTACTTGAGTATTGAAGTGTGGGTGGCAACATGATGTCAAGGCAATATATGGATGGAAGAAAACAAAATGCAAATCCTGAGGTATTTGGATGCTTCCTATTAGAGAGTTTTTTACCATCTTTTTTCCTAACATGATTGTGCTACTTTTCAAGCTTTTCCTCCTTAGTGACTTTTTCTTGGAAAGAAAAAAATATGGAAGAAATTGGGATAAAATACTGAAAAGTAAAGTTGTCCTCATTTCATTCTATGAATGAGACAGAACTATCTTGATGAGAAAGGCCTTCTCTGAAAGCATATTCTAATGCTACAGAGTTGTTTTAATAAATACCAATTTGGTGGCAAGCAGGCCATGTGACTTTAAAGCAAATTGAAATATCCATAAATATCCAGTCAAACTTGGTTCTGAAACTTACAGCCTTCCTACTGGATCCTTCTGAAAGTTGCTAACCTTGGGACATAATTTGACCTTAAACTGCACTTCTATAAGGAATTCAGTGAGAATTCCCTTCAAATTGATTTTGCATCGGGGCAGAATTTGACACTTGCCTATGAACTAAAAAATATTCTACTTAGAGTTTTTCTTTTTTTGGCTTCCTGTTAAAACAAACAAACAAACAAAAAAAAAACAGAACAGTTGCCATTGAGGCAAATCAATGGACTCAAAAGATTAAACCAATAAGCTTTTAAAACTTTGCCAAAACCAAATAATTTTAGAAGAGGAAACACTAGTAATCTGATAAGATGCTAGAGTTTATCTGTGTCTCTGAGCAAGCTAATCTCTTTGCTGCTCAGAACTATTTAGGCAGTTAGTTGTCAGCTCTAAGCAAAAGGCTCTTCTTAACATTAAAATATTTCATAAGAATTCATAAGCACAGACTGGATTGTTGTCCCAATGCAAAACAAGTTAAAACAGGATTAGTGACTTTTCCCTTTGAAAAAATTTTAAGTATATAACAGATTTTATACACATACACACGGTATATATTAATATTGTGCATAAGCCCATCTGAAGATAAGCCAACTCAACTCATATTTTTAATTAAAATACTGTGAAAAATGTGCCACCTGGAGATAAGCCAGCTGTCAAAGTTTTCATATCATTTTAATTGTCACAATTTTCCACAGGTGGCACAGCTGATTAAAAATTTGAGAGCAGCTTATCTGCATATGGGCTTATTCACAAATAGACTAGGAATATATAGATAGTACCATATATACTCGCAGATGGGCCAATTCCAATCTGGAGTTATTTTTCTTGGCTTAGTGTGTGTGCAACTGTGTGTGTTCATTCTAGAATGAGCAGGGATGCTTATATAGGACATGTCAACAACTTTTTATAGCAACTGCATCGTTTCCTTGGACAACATAGCTTCTCTCCATAGCTGTAGGCTACCCCATGGAAGATGTTTTTGGTTTAAGGAGCTGCTAATACGTGCTATATGTTCCAAAGCAATTTTTTCTGCTTCAGATTCAAAATACTACACAGCCTTAATATACATAAGATTAAATATATATTTTCCTTTAATATGAATAATTACAAGAAAATAATAACAGTTTTCTAGGAGAAACTTGCACTCCTATTGGAGAAGGCCAGCTCGATTTCAGCTTGCTACTTTTCTGAATGCCAAAATATCTGTTTCTGTTTCTTACACAGTGTGTGGCATATTTTAACATTTTCTCATTGTTTCTTAGAAATTTAAAATTGAAAGATTTCATCAGTCCCCTTCGTCCTCCTTCTTCTCCACACCCTGAGAAATAGCATCCAAGAAATTGAGATGATACATAGATAATTTTTGCTTCATCTCTCTGTCAGTTCTGAATAAATTGGGGGATTATAAAATGCAAGAAAAATTCAGATAGAAAAATTAAATTGGATATTTTGTCCTCAAAGGTTAGTTATCCTCTAGCAATCTGTGAAATACATTTTATTATAAAGAGGCAACAGCCTTGGTATTTTAGTCCTGTAGTCTTAAACTGTACAAGTTCCATTGAAGTACAATATAATAGTTTATATTCAGAGTATGTAAAAGAATATTCCCTTCCCTGCCTTCTTGTCTTTACTGTAGTAGCCAATGAAGAAATGACTTTGTGTCTTGATGTAGTCCACCTAGTTGATATGTTTATATCAGATAAAATAGTTAATATTTCATTTTCAATTGACATTTTGAAAATGAAGTTAATGTACTGATAAAAACAATCACAGAGTGTTGAATCTCCTGAACAAAATCTTCTAATATTGATTTCCTGTTGTGTATGATAGCAGAAAAGAAATTAGAAGTTAGGCATCTGTGTTTTGTATCTTCTTGTGATCTGATTTTCATTATTGAATCTGTCAGGACTAAAATTAATTAGCTAACAGGAAACTCTGGGGACTGGAGTATATTAGCTGTGATTTCATCTCTAAGATCAGGGAATGTATTATGTAATATACTATCCATCACTCTGTTGCTGGCCATGTGTTGATTCTTTTTTCTTTCCATTCTGCTTTTTTGTTTGCATTCCTTAAGACAGCAGCATTCCCCTCCTTGTTTCCTCTTATACGCACATGGAACTCTTTTTTGCCCAATGAGATTTGCATCTTGCAAATTATATTGCATTATATTGCAAACATAATTATTTACATTTAGCCTCCCAGATAATGTTTTTGTAGCATGTATAGATTGCTGGTTAGATGTGAAAATCCTGGTTTCTTAGTTGCCAGATTTGAGTAAGCAGATACCCACAACAAAAATGCACCTATTTTGTATTTTTTTTTACAACTTTTGAATTTTTGAAGTACATGTTTGTTCTTTGCAAACATTTCAGTAAATTTTCCAGAAACATGTATGTTGCAGATATTTTCATTTCTTCAACATGCATGTTTCGTATTCCTACAAACTCAAATAAAGGAAAAAATGGGTTAATAAAGTATACATATTATTTATTTTATTTGTTATATTCCACCTATTCTTCAGAAGCTCAAGGCAGCATATAGCCAACCAACGTGAAACAATGTTTGCTATAATTTCTGCTAATCAAGGGATTTTAGTGCACATTTTCTCCACGATATTCTGATCAAATTCTGATCAAAGAATGACAATTTAAAATGCAAAAGGGTGATTGAGTTCCAGATTGTTTTTTTAGCCTGGAAGCATTGGCTGATTTTGGCACCACTCTCTGGTGGTTTTAAGATGTAAGAATTCACTGTTTTCTTCCTTGTGTGAGTAATCTGTTGCCTCCATCTTGAACACACCTTTCCCCTTCCAGGTCAAGCGATCTCTCGAGTCCTACCAGCTGATATAAACTCCTACACCATTGATGGTTTGAGGCCTGGAACTGTCTATTTCATTGAGGTTTCAGCCTTAGTTGGCAGCAGAGAAGGGAGCTCAGCTACCACCTCAGTTACAACAGGTGAGACCAGTTGTAGTTGCAGATGAGGCAATGCATATCTCTCTGCCCTTTTTACTACACCTTGAGAATCCTATTACCAATCATTCTTTTTTTGTTCTTTACCTTGAAGGCTTCGATCCAGTGGGAACAGTCACCAGCCTCAGAGTCCTTGAATCCAGGGGAAACGTGGTACGCATCTCTTGGGTTGGTGTCCCAGGGGCTACAGCATATCGAGTGGTATGGAGCCAGCTTAGTGGTAAGGAAGCTGCCGAAGTTTATTGATCTTCTGTTTCTGGTTTCCTCACAATAATTGTGAGACATTGTGAGCCTCTTGAAGAAAATGTTCGTTTGCTGTTGACCTGTAGAATCTCCTTATTTTCATAACCACTTATAGTCCCTGCGAGAGGTTATCCCTGGGAGAGGTCCAGAATGCGGCCGCGTGGGTAGTTATGGGCGCACCTCATTATGCCCATGTAACACCTCTCCTGCGCGAGCTGCACTGGCTCCCAGTGGTCTTCCGAGTGCAATTCAAGGTGTTGGTTACCACCTTTAAAGCGCTTCATGGCATAGGACCAGGATATCTACGGGATCGCCTTCTGCCACCAACAGCCTCCCACTGACCAGTTCGCTCCCACAGAGAGGAACTCCTCAGGGTTCCATCGGCCAAGTTATGCCGCCTAGTGACACCCAGGAGGAGAGCCTTCTCTATCGGAGCCCCTGCCCTTTGGAATGAATTGCCCCCGGATATTCGTAAATCTCTGATCTCCGGGTCTTTCGCTGTGCCCTTAAGACCCTACTGTTCCGACAGGCAGGGCTATTAATTGAATGATTTTAAATCGAATTTTAACTTTGGGTTTTAAAATTTGGCCAAAACTATTTAATGAATTTTAATTAATTTTAACTTTTATACTGTATATTTATGTTTTAATTGGCTGTACACCGCCCCGAGTCCTTCGGGAAGAGGGCGGTATATAAATAAAATATTATTATTATTATTATTATTATTATTATTATTATTATCATCATCATCATCATCATCATCATCATCATCATCCATTGGTGCAGCCTGATATATTATCAGCACACTGATGGTAGTTTTAATCTCAATGATGGATCAAGTGAAATATACTTGATTTGTCCTAAAATGGGCTTGGGAATGGAAGCAGGGAATGCTCAAGCAACTTTTTAAAAAATCTTGCAAACACATACTTTTAATATACATTAATTCATTATTACAATGACTTAATTATTACATGTTACATAATTATAAGTATTTTATATTTTACAATGAAATAATTATTATATTATCCCAACTATGCAATTGGATTTAGAGGGGGGGAAATATAGTACAAGCCATGGATTTGAAAGCTAATAACTGACATCACAGTTTTATTAAGAAAATGAAGATTTAAGTATTTTTTTTAAAAAATCCCTATGAATGTTAAAAGCAACCTGAATACACACACATATGCACGTACACATACACACACACGCACACACAAACACACACATTCTGAATGCCTATTACAGTGCATACTTGATTTGCGCATCTTAGTTCTAGGAGTGAAAAACAAAGCAATCATAAATCAAAAACACAGATAATTTTGAGGCCGAAGTTGGAGATTTTCTTGTTTGCTGAAAGGAAATGTAGAATTAGGGAAAAGAGAGGCTTCTTGTTGCTGTGATCAAGCTTTATACTTATTTGTGTGGGTTACAATAACTTTTCATGGCTTTGGTCGTCTTTTTCACTAGCAAAGTCACATTCTCTTCTTTTAAAGGTGGACCTGAGAGCAGCAAACTGGTCTTGGGAAACGTTAATTCCTTTGACTTAGAAAACCTGGAAGGAGGAGTCACCTACACTGTAAAAGTCACAGCACTGATTGGGAATCGTGAAGGAAATCCCGTGTCTATTACTGTTACAACACGTAAGACTTATTTGTCCTTATTTGTGTGTCAGATTCTTACTAATCTTACTAATTTTAGTTGTATTATGCTTTGGTTTCTTTGCTAAGATTTGGGGGGAAATTATGTGGCACTTTCTACTGGTATTTAACACTCTACATTGTATTGTTCCTGCACTTGTCATCCTAAGAGAAGTTCTCTGAGTGCACAAACTATGAATAAAGGAAAGGAGGTTCTGCCTCTGGAATGTTTTAATTTATTTATCTTTCAACACAGTATATATTAAAAATTCATTTTCATCTATCAATTGCTTCAAAGCCGGTATCTTAGCTTCCACCCATTTTTTTCATGTCTCTAGCTTTTCCCCAATTTTTAAAGTTCAATTTCCCCATAATGTCAATTTAGCATGGGAAAAGTGTCAAATCTTTTTATTGGACATTCCATTCCATAACTTTTCAACTGACATAATTGTTTCCAGGCATATTAGAGTTTTAGTGTGTTTAGATACCAATATTATCCATTTAATCAACATTGAGATAGATAGATGGATAGATGGATAGATGGATGGATGGATGGATGGATGGATGGATGGCTGGCTGGCTAGATAGATAGATAGATAGATAGATAGATAAGATAGATATTCCAAACTTACCCAAATTGGAAAATTAACACCAATTGTTAGGCTTCCAGTATTTAATATGTGACAATATATAGCTCCAGATTCAGAAAACTGAATCCTCCCTCATTAATTAATAATTGTATTTTCAGTAAAGATATCCTCAGAATCAAAGAACCTCATAGAAATTTTTCTAAAGAAATAATTTATTTTTCTGAAAATATTTTCCAGATATACATGATCCCATCTCATAATTGGTTATTCAGGTATTATTAGGTAATATTTCAGTGATTATTCATGAAGTGAATAATCACCTAAAGTTAAAGTGAAAAAAAAATTTTTTGCATCATACCTCAACTGAAAGTGGAAAAACAATTTTTTTTAATCTCATACCGAAGACATAAATCTTATCTGTTTCATAATGTCTCATCTTTCTAGAGTATCTTTTTCTCTTTGTTAAAGATCAGACTTCCTGGCTTCTTTTCCACTGTTAATCGTCATATCTTTCCTTTTAGCGGCAATCCCTATTCAACCGGTTGGAAACCTGCGTGTGACTGACTCCTCAGTAACCCGTATTCGGCTAGAATGGAGCCCAGCACAGGGGAGCACAGGCTATCGACTCACCTGGCGCCCTGCAGGTGATCAACGCTTCCTATATATACATTCCTATATATTCTTTCCTATATATATATATATATATATATATATACACCTCCTCTATCATTGCCACCCATTATCCAATAAATTAACTAGCTCTCTTACATGGGACAGGTGGGCCTGAGAGGAGTCAGCTGTTGCCAGCCCGTATTAACACCTATGTCATTGAAGATCTGCAGCCAGGAGGGCGCTACGACATCCGCATCACAAGTCTGAGTGGCAACCGGGAGAGCGAAGCTGTGGCCATTGTTGCCACCACTGGTAACCCAACTCTCTGTTATCCAGAGATAGAAGTCTACAGCACAAAAGTTGCTAGAGTAGCCTCTAGTTAAATATGGAATGTAAATTTCATATGTAAAAAGAATTAGAGACCAGACAGAGATAAACCAATCCTATCTGGTTTATTGGTTTTCATCAATGGCCCCTGTTGGTCCCTACTTCTGGGGAAAGCTTTGTTGTGTTTTCTTGCGGCTAAGAGACCTGCTTTAGAGTTTTGTTGTTCTTTCATGCAGATTAGAGAAATTATATATGTATCTGATATGTAATTGTAAGGGTCTTCTGTAATATTGCCAAAGATCAGTAGATATTTGGATCTCTCATCTTTTGTGATATGTAATTCTATTGGCCGTTGCAGCTCCATTTTTAAACGTAAAACTAAAAGAAACCCCACCCTTTAAAAACAATTTTAAAGAACAGTTTATTGTCCTTTAAAAAAAAAAAGTTTAAACATCACACAAAGCAAAATGTATCATCTAAAACTGACGTGAAGCATAAATGAAAGCATGAGTAGCTTTTCTAGATATTAGTCTAACCTTTTAGAAGGAAAACTCCCAAATAAGTGTGCTACACCAGAATGTTGCTATTAGGCTGTTTCTTCCACACTTGTCTATAGAGCATATAAGAAGGTAGTTCAAAAAGCAGATAAAACATATAAAAACATAGTTCAAAAAGCAGAGTTTCAACAGTGGACATTTTTTTCAACTATAACAGTATAAATTATCTCTATTTTATTGCTTTGGTTTTTAGGTACAGTACTGCTTTTCTCTGTATAATATTCAAGTCAATGTGTCACAGACAATAACACTAGTTTTGCATATAGTTGTATTATATACTACTCATCTCTGGTATATAAATACCAGATCTGTAAAATGCTTATGCACTCCACCTCAGCAATCTGCTTTAAGCATCAGAAACAGTATGAACTTTCATTTATGCTTAAAGCATTGGCAGGGATGTACTCAGCCTCATAAGCATCATGACAGACCAATCTGCTTCAGAGTAAGTGACTTTTGCACTGTGTGTGTACAAAAGACCTCTGAAGGGCCAAAGAAGCAGCTGAAGCAGAGCATTAGGCAGAGGTAGCCCTCAACTTACAACCATTAGTTTAGTAATATTTCAAAGTTACAATGGCACTGAAAAAACTGGCTTGTAACCAGTTATCATAGTTAAGAGACGCATAATGCATTGTAGCATCCCTTACAGTCATGTGATCAAAATTTGGGTGCTTGGCAACTAGCATGCATTTATGACGGTTGCAGTGTCCTGACTCATGCAATCACCATTTCCCAGCCAGCTTCCAATAAACAAACTCAGTAGGGAAAGCCAGAGTTACTTAACAACCATGTGATTCACTTAACAACTGCACTGATTCGTTTAACGACCATGGCAAAAAAATAGTTGTAAAATCAGATGCAACTCACTTAATAATTGCATGCTTCGTGATGGAAATTCTGGTTCCAATTATGTTTGTAAGTCAAGGACTAGCTAAAAAATCCCAGGTTTTTTTTCTTGGAGCAGCTATTATGGGGTGATTTGGGCCATTTACTTTCAAATGAAATAATCCCATTAAACCTTGTAATGCTACACTAGATCACAAGTGTGACATCTACTCTCTGTGGTCATCAGTGTGAGTTCCTATGAAGAGCTTCTCTAGATTTTTCTTTCAACTATCAAGGACCAAACTGCCTGTCCCATATTTACCTTTATTTTTTCAGCAGCTGTGGGCCGAGTGGCCAATTTCCAGGTGACAGATTCTCAAAAGGATTCTCTAACATTGTCCTGGACTCCAGTTCCTGGGGCTTCCGGCTATCTTCTCACATGGAAATCTCCAAGAGGTTGGTCCTATATTTGATGTACATCACACCTTTCCTCCAGGAGTTCAGTCATATAGGAGCTCTGATTTCCCTTCACAATGTTTTGTGGAGTAGTGGTCAAAGTATTGGGCTAGGAATGGGGAAACCCAAATTTAGGTTTCCACTCAGTAATGGAAGCTTGCGAGGTGACTTTACACATGTTGCTCTTTCTCAGCCTAATCTACCCTTAAGGATTGTTGTTATGAGGGAAAAGACCTTACCCCATGCTTAGATATAGCAATAGCACTTAGGCTTATATACCGCTTCACAATGCTTTACAACCCTCTCTAAACAGTTTACAGAGTCAGCATACTGTCCCCAACAATCTTGGTCCTCATTTTACCGACCTTGGAAGTCTGAGTCAACCTTGAGCCAGTGAGATTCAAACTGCCAAACTGCTGGTAGCCGGCAGTCAACTGAAGTAGCCTGCAGTATTGCACTCTAACCACTGTGCGATCACTGCTCTTAATCTTATGTGATATAAGCACATATCAAATAAAATAAGAAACTGTATAAATAAAGAAACCTTCCACTTCCTCAATCCATTCAGACTCTAGGTAGTTTACAGATATTAATACTAAATAAAGGATATTAACAAATCATACAAAAATCCCTGGTGCTAATGACTCCACAGTCAATCCCCAAAGATCCAGAAGTGTCAGGTTTTTACCAGCTTCTAAAAGACCATGAGAATGGAGGCTCCCATAGCAGCAATGTAATAGAGCGGTATTGTGACCAATTAACGAGCATACAAGCCAATATATTGTGAGACACACTATCTGCATTATTAGCCCTGCATTATTAAATTCTCTGTGTTAATCCTCTATCATGTTTCTCCTTTGTTTCAGAGGGAGAAGAGTCACAAAGAACATTGCCTGCATCAGAAACATCCTACCGAGTGTCTGGGTTGCATCTGGGGGAGCAATACACTTTTATGATTCGCCCACTGTTTGGGAGCATCTCCGGTGCTGAGGTTTCTATTTCTGGCCAAATAGGTGAGGTTTTGCTTTATGGAGGGATGTCTTTACCAGGGTATCCATTCAAGAGGACAAATAACAAAGTATGTGTGATCAACCAGGTGCTATAAATTACATACTTGTGTCAGAAGCTCAGCCGCAAGTAAATAATAACATTTGTTGAATTCCTCACAGCATGCTATCATTTTGGCATCACAGTAGTTTGCCATGGACACCAGTGGGTCTCTAGAGCCTCTTGCTTGCAAGTTGCTTGTCAATTCACTTAATATTTGGTGGGAGAAAAGGGTGAAGTCCTATTTTTGAGAGGGAGTCCTGGGGTGTTTGTTTTTAACAATGATGATCCTATTTTAGACCTTACATTTCGGATTTACTGATTTGTATATTCCTTGGCCTGTTTACAGAGAGATTATATGACACTCACTTGATTCAATGTTGTTTGAGTAGATTTAGCTAGATCTTTCAGGTTCTTATGGCAAGCCATTTGGAACAAATGTTTTAAAATATTGCAATATTTAAAAATAAAATAGAATTGATTTAGAAAGGTTCTGATTGATAATTACAATCAGCTACACAGGAAGTTAAATCTCTTCAGTTATTATTTGCATTTGGGGTAGGGGTAGAGGAAGGGAAAATCAGACCTTTAGCTTATGTCCCCAATCCATTTGATGCCATTCTGACTCTTTCTGAAACATTCCACTCTGCAGTCTGTCCAGATGCCCAGCGTGATGTCATTTTTCTTGTACATACAACTCGAGACAAAGCCTTCAATGCAGAGGTTGTGCAGAGCTTCCTCTCCAACATTATATCCATTCTTCATCCAGGCCCTGAAACTACCCGGGTAACCTACATCATCAAGATTTTGCAGTGCTTTTGTTCGTGTTTGATTCACATGCACAAAGACATTGGGAGTTATTTTAATTGGGTGAAGTGAACCCAATTATAACCTTGTTGGTTTTCATTCTATCATTGCAAATCTATAGTTTTGTCAGCAAGGTGACAAAAGATAAAATTTGATAAAGATATGTTCTGTAACCTCCATATGGTGGTGTTTTATTTGGCCATCCAAATAGCTGTGAATCAAAACTTTGATCCTGCAGGGATATGACAGGGATGGGATCCAGTTCTGGGATGAAACATTGGGATTCAGAGAGAAAGGAGCGAAGAATACTGAGCAATTACAAAAAAGAAATTTGAGTTTCTGGGAAGATAGTAAGCATGAGAAAGAAGCTCAAAACCGCACCACCTTCATTATAATAGTATAACTTGAAGTAGATTGGGGGTTTGGTGCAGGGGTGAAATCCAGCAGGTTCTGAGAGGTTCTGGAGAACCGGTAGCGGAAATTTTGAGTAGTCCGGAGAACCGGCAAATACCACCTCTGGCTGGCCCCAGAGTGGGGTGGGAATGGAGATTTTGCAATATCCTTCCCCCAGAAGTGGGGTGGGAATGGAGATTTTGCAGTATCCTTACCCTGCCACGCCCACCAAGCCACACCATGCCCACCAAGCCACACCCACAGAACCGGTAGTAAAAAAATTTGGATTTCACCACTGGTTTGGTGGGCTTTCACATTTCCGGTGCGGTAGCCTAATTGCATTAAAATACATTCCAAGGTTACTAGCAACTCTTGTTTCCTAATCTTGCCTATCTTAGATGGCTGAGAAGTAAATGAATATCACTCCTGGTTTCTCTCTGTTCCTAAAATGGGGAATTTGGCTGCATGCTACTTCATCTTTAGATTCTGCTTTTATCACATTTCTTTTTTCTTTTCTGCCTACTCCAGGTGGGCATTGCAATGTACAGCTACCGAGGCCTCCCTTTACTCCTGCTTAATCGTTCCAATGACTTAGCAAGTGTCCTGCAGCACATTCGCTCACTGCGCTATGAGGAACCTAGAGGCAATGCCATAGGTAAGGGGTCGCCCATTCCTTTGATTCAAGGAACAGGGAGGGAGCTGTTAGTTCCTTGTTCAAAGAACTCGGCAGGAAGAGAAAGAAGCAATCCTGTTTCTTTTGAAATTCTACCTGTGACCATGATGTCAATATTCACAGGAATTGCTGATGAAAACTTGAAATGGGCAATATATCACTAGTGCTCTTACTACAGTGTGTGTGTTTCTCTGGATGCATATCTGTCGTTACTTTTTCTATGAAGGAGCAGCCATTAATTTTGTGAAGAGCTACATGCTGAGCCCCACTGCAGGGCGAAGATCTGGCGTTCCAGGAACCTTAGTGATATTGGCAGATGGGTCATCCAGTGATGATGCCACTGGGCCGGCCAGGGAAATCAAAGCTGCTGGTAAGTCATCCATCCCTCATGTCTGGAATGCAACAAACATAAGAGAAGCATTTCTTGTAGCTGCTGCTCTCTAACAAGAATCTTCCTATAGTTTCCAGATGCTTTTCAAGAGCAGCCCCTTATAGAATGCATTGCAGTAATCCAATAGGGAGGTGACAAAGGTATGAGTGTCTATAGAGACTCTCAGTCATCCTTTTCAAGAGGCAACTGGACTTTCTGGTTTTTCTTTGAAGATGTTTCGCTTCTCATCCAAGAAGCTTCTTCGGCTCTGAAGAATTAGTCAGAGCAACTTTGGGTTCTAACCGAGCAGTCTGTCATTTGACTGGGCTGAAAAAATAGGATCCCCTCCCCCAGGTATCTTTTAAGTTGCTTTGGTACAGTTTGGGTAGCCCTGGCTGAAATTTACCTTTAGAAAATCAGCTGAGCTACTTGTGTCCTTAGTTTCTTCACCTGGAATGCACAATCTCCAATGAATAATTAACATGAAGGATCTCTTCTAAGTTTCCCTTTTGTGGACCTTGCAGGAATCCAGATTCTAGCAGTGGGGATGGAAGGAGCCGATCGTGAACAACTGCGTCGCCTTGTAACCAGTGAAGAATCACGTAACGTTTTCTTTGTGCAAGACTCAAACAGCCTGTCAGAGGTGGAAGTGGGGCTTGCCAGTGCCCTCTGCAGACCATCCATCATAGATGGGGTAAGGCACTGCTCATGCTGCAGAGGAAATAATTGCCTGCAGTTTTCCTAGCAATAGATCCAGCGGTGGAGAAGGTAAATAAGACAATCGGTATGGAAAAGCAATGGCCTCTGGCATTCAGATAGCAATCACGCTGTAGAAGAAATGTTGAAGGAGGAAAGCACAATGGTTTTCTATGCTTTGCATTATGTCCAGAATTTCTTCTACAAGATGAAAATAGATAGATATGCAACAGGTGGAATTCCTCCTTTGTATAATAACCTTTACCTTTGATCCAGTTACTGTGCATATCAGGGGTGTCAAACTCAATTTTATAGAGGGCCGCATCATGGTTGCGTTTGACCTCAAGAGGCTGGAGTGGGTGTGGCCAGAGTGGGTGTTACCAGTTTGACATCACTTGTGTCGGGGGCACCTGTGGTGGCCTGAGCACTCTGCCAGAGAAAATGGGCTCCTGAGCTTCGTTTTTGACTGCTACAGCCTCCTGCAACCCTCTACCAGTGAAAACGGAGCTCAGAAGGGCTGCACCCAAGGTCCATTTTCGCTGACGGAGGCACCACGGGCAAGTTTTTTGCTGTTTCCAGGGCAGCCCTGTGGGCCAGATCTAAGCACCCCGCAGGCTGGATCCGGCCCCCGGGCTTTGAGTTTGACACCACTGGTGCATATCATGTCCTGCCAAAGTGTAAAAAGTACTTTACCACTGTCCTGCTCCCTGTAGTTTCTGATGAAGCAACTTTCTCTTCGCCTCTTCACAATTGCACTAAACAGGTGGCTTATCAAGGCCACTTATCAAGGCTTACTGACCACTCCAATCCACTCACCTGATCGGTCATCTTCAGATTAACAAGGACTCCCTTTCAAAAGCAACCATAGTAGTCAAGGTGGTGGTATATGGAGACAGGATTAAAACCTCTTCTCCCCTCCCTACATGCCTTATTCTTCCTTGATAAAGTTTTCTTGCCACCTTTGGTAATAGAGACTTACTTAAAATGAGCTGTTCAGAGAAAGGTTTTAGTCTCTTTTTTTCTGTAGTCCTCCTGAAGATCCATGTGTGAGAGAAAGGAATTGGACCTGGTGAATGTGTCTGTTTTGTACTGGAGCCCTTAAAGAATTCAGCAAGAGACTGTGTGTTCTTCCTCTCCCTCCAAAAAACCCTTTCTTTTATATTTCCATGAACTCCAAAATACAATATTACTTAGCGCATGACCTGAATCTAAAGCCAAGCCTCTAACACCGTGATGGCGAACCTGTGGCATGCAAAGCCCACTCTGCGGGCATGTGGGCCATTGCCTCAGTTCAGTCCCACCACGTGTGTGCGCGCACCTCCCACTGGCCAGCTGGTTTTCGGATCTCTGCCACTCATATGGGGGGGATAGCATGCAGGAGGGAGCGGATGGGGCACATGCGTGGGGCGTGTACACATTGCATTATGGGGGTGTGCGTGCTCTCACCTTTGGCACGTGACAACGAAAAAATTAGCCATCACTGCTCTAACATGTAAATGTTTGCATTGTAACTATCTTAACACTCCCTTTTTTATTCTTTGGAATTTTTTTCAGTCTAGACCAGACGACTGTACTGTGCAGTGTCCTAAGGTAAGTCACTGACAATTACGCTTCACAAGATTTCTACTCATAAACAGTATTTGTTCTCTCAGGTGGCAAAGGAAAGATGAAGATTAAAAACCAAGAAAAAAAAGTCAGGGTCATTTGTAAAAATGGGAGAAATTCCTCTTATGGCCAGGTTGCTCCAACTTGTTTTATTTATGCAGTATTATTAAAAGAATATTTTTAAAATATTTTTTAAAAAAGAAAATTCTAACTATTTTCAATAATGTGTAAACTGCCAGGATTTTACCAGGGCAGCTTGTAATAGATTGCAATGACCAAAGAACATTCTAAATAATTAAAATATTAAATATAGCAATTAAAGTATGACATTAAATCTATAATGTAATAAAAGTGGCAGTAAGAGAGAATATCCATTCAAAATTGACACGTGCTATTTTCCACACCTCATCCTGAAAACACACCTGAAACAGGACCTCCAAAAATGAGCTCAGGTTATGGGCAGAAATAGGAAAAAATATTCCACAAGATACTGCAATCTTGAACTATGTAAGGCTTTAGAAATTAATACCAGCACTTTGAATTCACTTTTAGGGACACAGTATTAACAAAATCTCCAATCTGTCTCAAATTCCCAATATAAAATACAAGCACTAAACTTTTGTTCTAAAATATATACATTCCTGAAAAGAAAAAGAACTTTTAACAGTTATTCACAATTCCACCCCATGGTATTATTAGAAGATTATTCAAACCTCATAAACTTAAAGGTAAAGCAGAGAATAAAGTGGTCCTTGTCTTCATTAAAATCCATAGTGGTTTCCCATGAAATGCAATCCTCTATTGCATCTCCCCTTTTGGTGCCTCATTGCCTCAAAAGTGTCTCACAACCTGGATGTTGACATTATCTGACCTTTAGGGGTCTTAAGGGGAGGGTGTATTTTAATGTATTTTTAATGTATTTTTCTTTATTAATTTATGTAGTGTAGTGTAGACAGAATCCAATTCTAAGAGATACTCAAAAAGAGCTAAAGGAAAACATAGCTACTCAACCAAGGAAACTTAAATGGGCCAATCTAGATAAGAGGAAAAGAGAAGGATATCAGGGAAGATTACTTTTCTAAATTGGTTCAGTAGCATCTTCTTTCTGTAGCATGATTGCCAAACTCTCTTTGGTAGCTGGGGAAGAAAGATATAGACTTCCCACATATTCCTATTTTAAGACAATTAATTAAATATATTTGAGGTATCTGAAGTTCATATAATCAAGCCTACTATTGTATCTTTTCCTACAGGGTGAGAAGGGTGAGCCAGGTGAGCCTGTGAGTATCTGAGATTTATTGTAGAAGGAGGTATTTCGGATTCTTTTAAGGGAAAAGTATAGATCATTCCTTGGGAATTGACCATTTATCTATCAATAATTTTGCAGGGACAGAGAGGACAAGTGGGAAATCCTGGCCCTTCTGGAAATCCGGTAATGTTTGGCCTTCTTGAGAACAAGTCTAACATGTGATGTGGAGGAGGTTTGGTCTTGTTTCTTGAACTCTCTTAGTTTGATTTGACTCTTTTGTCGGGAGGGACGACAAACATGATTAAAATCATTGGCAGAACCTCTCTCAGAATTTCAAAGAGTTTCTATTTCATTCAAATCACCAGAAGCCTTAAATAAAGTAAGTTTTTTTAAAAAATTGAGATTAGTTAGATGATTTAATAATTTATTTAGTCTCACTGGTTCAACATTTATCACAGAGGAAAGATTTGAAGACTCCAAAACATTACAAGATGATAAAACTGGAAAGAGCTCTTGAAATAATAGATAGCTTTCTAGAAATTTCTGGCCTACTCCACTTCCTCAAACTCCTTTGCAGTTAATTTGCCTTTCATCAAACCATGTATAAACCAATGGCTGCAGAAGTCTTTTTTCCAAGGCTAAATGTTTCCAAATTACATGATTTTTCAAGGAGGATTTTTGAGTTGATTGTGTTGCTATCCAAGGACATATTTTTTTAGTTCCATTCTGTATCATCCTTAGGCAGAGTCTCTGTTACATTCTATTAAGAGACAATACTATTCATAAGTTATACATTATGTATAATGTTGATGCATTATATTATACCATTTCTTTAAAAAAAACACCAAATTTTTTTCTTATCCATTTTCTTTTACAAATAGGATGTATACATCTGAATTTAACATTACCTAAAATGGAACAGTCCTGAAACATATATGAACATACCTATAGTCTCCTATAGGAAATCAATTTCTCTGTATATGATAGAGAGAGAGAGAGAGAGAGAGAGAGAGAGAGAGAGAGAGAGAGAGATACACACACACATAAAACTCAGTGAATTTTTTTCTGAACAGATTGACTGGAAATTTCAGTCATGAAGTAATTCTTTATCAGAATCTGTGTTCGTACATTGGCCATTTGGAGTGTCAATCAGAAAATCAAAGAAATCTATGGGTATTGAATATAACCTCCCCACAACACAGGATAATCTTCCTAAATCCTAGAGGCCTGTTATGAGAGATGTGAAAAAATAATTTAATTTAGCAGTCAATAATTATGATATTTAAAATGATAGTCATTTCAATGCCAAAAAACTACAGAGCACATAGAAGAGGGATTTTGCTGTAAGAATATTGTCTCACTTATCTGATCACAAGGAAACTGAATTAATTAATTAAATTTTAGACACCCCCCCCCCTTCACCTTCTCTCCTTGAGATTTGTACTGCTGCTGTTCCTTCATTTTATAAAAGGGTATATCCATGAAGGATATTGGGAACTAAGCAAAGGAATCCAGCTATAAGAAATAGAGTGTACCCAATTATAAAACAACATGATTCTTTTTTCCCCCTAGGGACGCAATGGGATCCCAGGTCCTCCAGGTCCAGTGGGACCTCGGGGTCCCCCAGGTGACACTATTGAGAGGCGGGGTGAAAAAGGAGAGAGGGTGAGTTCTCACAGCACAAATGTACAGTAGCCTGAATGAAAGAGATGAATTTTACAGACTTTCCTCTTTAAAAGGAGAAACTTTCCTTGTTCCTCTTCTCTATCATCCTTTATCAAATTTTGCATCAACAATCAGTGAATTCCATTATATGCATTTTATCCATTTTAAACTTAAGAGTACCTCTACTGATAAACCATTTTTGAAGCTTTCTGCCTTCTCTTATAATGTGTGGTGTAGTTCTCTTGCCTGAGTCATCTGGAACTATCTCTTCTGAAATTCTCTCTCTCTTTGCTGTTCATCTGCATCTGCTTGGGGACAATGTGGTTTGGATCTCATTGGTGGCTTGGTGAGTAGCAGTCTTCCATTATGTGAAGAGTGGCATTTTTGGTTGCAGCCCTAGATTAATTTTCTTAGAGGAACTCCAGTTGCAATCAGGGTTTTTTTTTTACAGATTTGATGTAAATCTGGGACCTGATTCAGATTGGTGTGCTATAAAGTCTTTGTCTTCTGTTTTTGGGTCCTAAGAACTAAACCATTATTGGAATGATAGGTGTTGGTTATGCTTGCTGCAAGTCTTCTAACATATATTCTATATTTCTATTTCTATAATCTATATTTCTCTGAAACAAGAAATTCTGGATTAATGGAAATGATCCACAAACAAAACAGTTTTGAATTTACTGTACCCTAAGGCTTCGTGTCTGTGTCTTTAATACTTCCAATTACAGTTGAAGGCTTACGTGACTAAATTTACATTAACTTAAGTAAACTTTTAGAGGAAAATGAGAAGACCAAGCTGCAACACACTTTTCTGACGTATTAACTTTGTAATATTGCTTTTATATAAGAAAGCCTTCAATTGTGAGTCCCTGCCCAAAGTATGAAGTTATAGCATATAGCACTGAAACAGGAGTAACTTTATAGGAAATAGAACCTATTTGCCATTTGATGACATTATGACTTGATGACATTAAACCAAATTTGGTAAGCATATACATAAATATAAAATACATTCTATAGTAGGTTGGAGGAAAGTTATAACTCTGTAAAGATTTGTTTAGACCTGCAAGTGATTATTTGATAATGGATACGAGTCAAGTTCTGAATTGTGAACCCAATTTTCTAGGCTTCCATGAGAATGCATTGTGCAAATAATGTAAATTTCATGCTTGTAATATTTTGCAATCTGATACAAAATGGCATCAGTAAATAATTTGTGTTGTATGCTCAACTACATTGATGTACCTGACATTTTGGCATCATCATCATTTTTATTAGATACCTTTGCAACCTTCTCCTATCTGTCCCATTCTGGATTTGTTCAACTCTTATCTTCAGATCACATGATGAAGACAGTTGGAATTTAGAGAAAGCTGAAATCCTATCTGTGTTTTCATAGCTATGCTTTTGATTTTTAAATGTAAATAATTTCTGCAAAGATGTGTCCTTCGTGTTTCTATTTTCTTCTAGGGATTTTCAGGAGCAGATGGAACACCAGGGAATCCTGGTCTTCCTGGCAGCCCAGGTTCTCCTGGTCAGCCGGTAATTAACCTTTTTAACATTTTGCCATGTATAGTTGCATGCAAACACATTCTTATATGTCCCTAATGCTTTGCTGTAATTGAGATAGTGTCTGCCACCATAAGTTGGAACCTTTGAAATACATACTTTTTTTACTGAACAATTTTTTCTTCACGGTCACAGGTTCTTAAGCAGAAATAAAACTTTCTAGAACTGAAAGGTTTTTGTAAAGCCTTATGTAGTTAAGCATTTTGGTTTGACATAGTATTGTGACTTCTCCACCAGTACATTTTAAATGTACTTTTGTACATTTGTATCTGTACTATTTTAAAGGTGGTGCAAGTGCAAAAATCCAAGCCCTATGCTCAGTCTCTGTTAGATCCTACCTTCGTCGCCAGTGTTAGATCGGGCGCCGGGAAAGAAGATGAGACCAGCGGGGTCTGTTCAACAAGTTTTATTCAGCTCTCAACTAAGTCAGAACAGACGGACGGCTGTGCTGCCGGAGCTCTTTTATAGCACTCCGGCAGACCGGCCGTCCAATGATAGCGTTTCAAATTTCCCGCCCGGTGGATTATCCAATCCCCGGTCGGATGTCCTTATAAGGACATAACAGTCTCGTTCTGATGAACCGAGTGCCAAAAAGGAAAAAAAAAAGAATATGAATCTCTGCTTGGAACAGAAAAATATACTGGTGCCGAACACAAAGGCAAGGACCCTCTGGTTTTGTGACTGTTTCTGCCCATCTGTACATTATACTGGTCCCCCATGTGTGTAATTCCCCAAGATCATAATGTAGATCTGGTGACTTACCTATAACTGAGATACTTCATGTACCCAGTACTAAGTTCATGTTCTAACCATATCGAATGCTGGCCTATTTTATTTAGATCTAGGATTTATTTTCAAATGTATTGCTTTATCTTACTCTTCACCTCTCTTTTCTTATTCCCACCATAGGAAAACAAGTCCTATTCAATTTTTTCCCCCCTTTTCCCCACTTCTCTTCATAGGGCAGCCCTGGCCTTCCTGGTCTCAAAGGAAACCAAGTAAGTAAATATAATATTTGCCATTAAACTCCTTGTTTCCAACTGAAGAGCCATTTACTCCTTATCTTTTGCCTTTCAGGGGGAGCGTGGGCTGATTGGGCTAAGAGGAGAGAAAGGTGAGCCGGTAAGTGGATCTTCGAGAGTTTGACTGGGAAAAGGATCATATAGAGCAACGTTGGTGAACCTTTTCAGCACCAAGTGCCGAAATGGGAGCTTATGCGCATGCGTGCCAGAAACCAGAAGAGCAGCCACCTGGGGCGCATGTGTGTGCCGGGCGGCTGCTCTTCCGGTTTGTGACACATGTGCCCCGGCCACCTGGTCTTCTGGTTTCTGGCATGCATGCATGCACGAAAACCAGATGGTTGTAAGCATGTACGTGCCGGAAACTGGAAGAGTAGCCGCCCGGCACGCACATGCACACTAGGCGGCTGTTCTTCCAGTTTCCAGTGCTCCCACACGTGTGAAGACCAGCTGGCCGGTGCACCAGAACCCGGAAGAACAACGAGCGACAGTTCGCATGCCCGGAGAATTGGTTCTGTGTGCCATTTCTGGCATGCGTGCCATAGGTTTGCCATCATGAATATAGAGTTTATTTGTTGTGGTAGGATATGTAACATTTCCATGTAATGTATACCGTAGCTCAGGGGTCGGCAACCTTAAACACTCAAAGAGCCATTTGGACTCGTTTCCCACAGAAAAGAAAACACCGGGAGCCCACAAAATCCTTTTGATATCTAAAATGAAGATAACGCTGCATATATCATTTTTTAACCTTTTTTTAAAAAAAATTTATTCATATTTATATGCCGCCCTTCTCCGGAGACTCAGGGCGGCTTACAATGCGTTAAGCAATAGCCTTCATACTTTTGTATATTTATACAAAGTCAGCTTATTGCCCTCCACAAACCAGGTCCTCATTTTACCCACCTTAGAAAGGATGGAAGGCTGAGTCAACCTTGAGCCTGGTGAGATTAGAACTCGCAGTAATTGCAGGCAGCTGGATGTTAAATGCTGCCTTATTAGGAGGTATTAGCCTGCTACGCCACTCAGGCTCCTCCTTTATGCTATGTATAAAAAAACTATAGTGTATTGCATTTATGAAATCAATGAACTGATACAGAGAAAACAAATTTTTATTTCTGCATGCAACAAAAACATTTTGAACTCTGAAAAAAAAAAGATGGGCCTAGAACAGTGATGGCTAACCTTTTTGCCATCGCGTGCCAAAAGCGGGGGGAGTGCAGGGGTATCGCGCATGCATGTGCCCACACCCATAATTCAGTGCACCCCGCCCCACTGTGCATGTGTGTGTGACCCCCCGCGCGCTCCCTGCTATTGGCATGTGATAGCACAGTGGGACTGGAAGGCCTGTTTTTTGCCTTCCCAGGCTCCAGAGCCTTTCTAGGAGCCTGGGGAGGGCAAAAACAGCCTTTCCCAAAAACCCCCGGAGGCTGGAAATGGCTCATTTCCTGACTTCCAGTGGGCCCAGAAGGCCCGAAAATCAGTTGTCCTGCTGGAGCTGAGCTAGGGCAACACTCGCGTGCCCACAGATATGGCTCCGCATGCCACCTGTGGCACGCGTGCCATAGGTTCGCCATCATGGGCCTAGAAGCTCAATAAATCATGTGACGGCGGGTGTCGCACATTGGCGGTTGTGACGCATATTTTGAGCGATGGAGCCACAGCAGAGGGATGAAAGAGCCGCAGGTTGCAGACCCCTGCCCTAGCTTCTCTGGTCACTTCTCCTAAGCAGTACTACAGCATCAGAGTTGCTGATAGGGAATCCTAATGATAAAAGGGGAGCATCTTTGTACTATCTGTCTGAAAGTAACAGTTGTTCTGCCATCATAAATTCAGAATGGAGTTAATTATCTGGCAATTCAAATGGGAATAAACGTGGTTGAGCAGAAGAAAGAAAGCTGAGAATACTTCACACTCTCAGCTGGAATCTGCCATCAGAACGGCTTCATCAAAATGCAAATAGAAAGCTTTGCTTTTATCAACACATTTCTGTTTACAACTTAATATTTCACCGATATTGGTTTTCATACAAATTATCACATTTAATCTAAACAAAACTGTGTGACTCTGATCCCTCGTTTGGGAGTTGTCTAAAACACAGAGCGCACCTATCTACTCTTAGCTCCAACCCTCTTATATTTAAAAAAATCTCATTTTTATTGTAAAGCGATTAACAGTAGCAGGCTGTTAAGACTTTCTGCACCATCCCATCTAATTTCTCTTTTTCATGCAATTCTTCTGTTAACACTCAGCATAAGGAAAAGCCCTGGTAAATATCAACTGTGAGTCACACTTTGTGAACTCTTCAGTTTATGCTTATAAAGATATTTCCATGCTCCTCTTGATATCCTAGATAGGTTCTTGTTTAATTCCTAAACTGTACTATGATAAGATAACATTAAACTTTTGTCTTGGTCAGGGGGAGCCTGGAATACCATTGAATGGAGGAAGAGGCCTTCCTGGCCTAAAGGGAGAGCCTGGCAATCCAGTAAGTAACACCCTACAGCAGGGGTCTCCAATCTTGGCAACTTTAAGACTTGTGGACTTCAACTCCCAGAATTCCTCAGCCAGCTTTGCCCTACAGGCAAATAGGAGGGAGAAGGAAGAAAAAGAAACTGAAAACAGGATTCCCAGGGAAATGGAAGGGGGGGGGGGAGGAACTATCCTAACCTTCATGAGGTCCTCATGTATGTGTCATTTGCCACATGGAAGTATTTCTTTACAGCATCCTGTGGCTATTTAACCACTTCTGGTCTCACTTTGAAACATGCACAGCAATCCTATGGATATTAACTTCGTCATAAATCCCACTGTTTTCCCTTCATGTTTCACTTCCGTAGATGTGAATATTGAATTGCAGGCCTAACTTTATACCTGCTCCTTTGGCTGAGTACCAAAGGGAAGCCAGTTCTTACTAAGTGTCTTTTTTCTTTCTGTCTGAAGGGAAGCCCAGGAATTCCAGGCCTCCGGGGTCTTGTAGGGGATCCTGGGCTACCAGGACCTCGTGGGCCAGCAGGGCCTGCTGGCATTTCTATCAAGGTACAATTTCCTCTCCTTGCAGTGATTGTCTACTTTAACAATTGAAACTATCCATGCTCATTTCTGAATATGAAGTCAAGCTATGCAGTCTCATCTGTATGCTCATAAAGTCCCTTTGTGCACCTGCCTTCAAGTCCATTAATAGTGCCCTGTTAGCAAACTGGCAAAGTATCAACTATCACCCTTGTCTTTAACCTTCCTTCTCCTTCTTGAACAGGTATGCAATACTTCTGGAATTGGCCTCCATACGATTCATAGAGTTACAGTGCTTATTTTTAAACAGGTGTTCTGCCTTAACTGAAGGCATTTTGAAACAGGAACGTTTCTCCTATGTCGGGATACTTCCAGTAAATTTGGAACTGCTTCATATGTCTCCCAATCCCATATATTGCTTTTCACTACATCGATGTCCATTATCCTCATGTGTAAGGTGATAGACAGTTGAACAACCAAGTGTCAATAATTTTGGAAACTTAAGAAAATAATAATAAACCCTAACTCTATTACATAACAAGAATAACTTGGTATAGACCAGTGATGGCTAACCTTTTTGCCATCGCGTGCCAAAAGCAGGGTGAGCGCGGTGGGGTCACATGCACGCGTGCCCACACCCGTAATTCTATACGCTCCGTCCCCCTGTGCTCCCCCTGCTTTTGGCACATGATGGCACCGTGGGTCTGGTAGGCCCGTTTTTTGCTCTCTCCAGGCTCCAGAGCCTTTCTAGGAGCCTGGGGAGGGAAAAATGGCTTTCCCCACCCCTCCCAGAGGCCTTCCGGAGGCCAGAAACAGTGTGTTTCCTGACTTTTGGTGGGCCCAGAAGGCCCGAAAATCAGTTGGCTGGTGCACGCATGTGTGCCAGAGCTGAGCTTGCGTGCCCAGCAATATGGCTCCGCGTGCCACCTGTGGCACCCGTGCCATAGGTTCGCCATCATGGGTATAGACTATATCTGAAGCATATCTTTTTGTCATACTTTTTGCATAAACTCTAAAATTACATATTCACTGTATATATAGTCACTATTTCCTCTTACCCAATATTTGTGCTTTCTCACAATTCGTTTCTCTGCTGAGCCTAATGGATATGCTTACATATACTATAATTTTATTTACAGGGCGAGAAAGGCGATCGAGGTGAGCGAGTAAGTGATCCTTCCTTTTCCCTGCCTGCTCTGCTTTTGCTGAGAAATCAGTCAGTAATTCAGTTGCTAAACAGCCGTATGATAGACCAACAAGGACTTCCAGTCAGAATGTAAGATTCATTTCTCTGTCCTGACTTCCTGGGAGGACGTTCCCCTAAAATCTGGAAATGTTACTTCTAAGTAAATGTGACAGAACAGCGCTACTCTGAGTGAAAGTGAGCATGAAGAGTGCAGTGTGCTTCAGGAAAGCAACAAGAGGAAACAAAGAATTGTAGTAACTTTGGTTTTGGGGTATCTGTGAGCACATTTGGAGTGATGCAAAGTTCTCAAATTAACAGCTGTGAGGGATTTGACCAGGCACAAAATATATTAAAAACCTGTTCACAGTCCTCTTTATGTAAGTCTGTCTTTTCTTCTGGATGCTTCGCCCTTTTCACTCTGCTCCACCCTCCTTCTGCTTCTTCTATGGTTCCCTCCCTGGGTATCCCTCCCTCCCCTTTCTAGTAGATTTTTCTCTCCTCCTACTTTTTTTCTCTATCCCTTTAGGATTTGGTTCCTTCTTTCTTTGTGTTCCTGTACCCTTTTAATGTGCTTTATTTCCCAATATGAAATTGGAGAAATGAAGAGATCCAGAGCTCACCTTTACTTTCTTCCTAGGGCCCTCCTGGACCAGGAGGTGATGGGGGTGTGGTCACAGGAGAACCTGGTATTCCAGTGAGTACATTCTTTGCCATGTTTTAGCATTGGGACTATAGGACAACATGTAGGCAAAGGTGGGATTTATGAATGTAGATATTATTAATACTTGAGAAACACTGGACGGGTATATGAGAAGGAACAAGAGTGATATTTGAAAGTATTTGTTGGATTTATCACAGAACGTTATTATATCACAGAACGTCTCAATAAAATAATTAATGAATACATTCAGTCCGATCAAAATGGCTTTATCCCAAAGAGACAGACAAAAAATCATATGAGATTAATAATGGACGTATTAGAATATTATGAAATAAACACAGATAAACAAGCGGCCCTAATCTTTTTAGATGCACAGAAAGCATTTGACAATCTAAATTGGAAATTTCTTGTACTGCAATTGGAAACTATGAAATTCGGCGACAAATTCATAAATATGATAAAGAAAATTTACTCATCTCAGACGGCAAAAATAATAATAAATGGTGACTTGACAGAACAATTTCAGATATCAAAAGGAGTTAGACAGGGGTGTCCTATGTCCCCCCTATTATTCATATTAGCCTTAGAAACGCTCTTAAAGGAGATCAGAAGAGATAAAGAAATAAAAGGTCTGAAAATCAAAGGGGAAGAATACAAACTTCAAGCCTTCGCTGTTGACATGGTATTTATCATAGAACAACCGATAACAACGGGCACTAAATTATTAGATAAAATAGAAAAATACGGGAGTGTAGCCAGACTCAAAATCAATAAACAAAAAACAAAGATACTAGCGAAAAATCTCACTAATCAACAAGAAAAAGAATTAGAAGACCAATTAGATATACAAATGACAAAGAAGGTAAAATATCTAGGAATATGGCTCACCAAAAAAAGTTCATCAATTAGAGAGGATAATTATGATAAATTGGCAAGACAAGTTAAAAAAGATTTAGAAATTTGGAAAAAATTACAATTATCTTTTTTGGGAAAAGTTGCCTCAATTAAAATGAATGTTTTACCCAGAATTTTATACTTATTCCAAGTGATTCCAATAAAACTGGGGAAAAACTTTTTTAAGGATTTTAATAAATTAATAGCAAACTACATATGGCAAGGGAAGAAAGCAAGAATTAAAACAAAACACCTACAAGATACAAGAGAAAGAAGAGGATTGGCACTACCAGACTGGGAGACATATTATAAAGCATCAGCACTAATTTGGATCAAGGAATGGATGGAACTCAAAAATAAAAGATTATTGACTTTGGAAGGATTCGACTTACAACGAGGATGGCATGCTTTTCTGTGGGAGGTTACAGATAAGCAACATAGATATTTTCAGAGGCACATTGTCAGACAAGCACTATATCAGACATGGCAGATCATCAAAAAAATACACTACAATAAAATCCCGGAATGGTTATCAACCATGGAAGCCCAGATCTATCCAAATACTATAATCTATAAATAATCAAGGGGAACTAAGAACAAGAAAAAAATTGAAGGAGATGGGTATGGATATTTATTGGTGGCCATATCTACAAATAAAATCAAAATATAAGAAAGATTCGGCTCAATTTGGATTCCAAAAAGGCCAATACGAATTAGATAAAATTCTACAAGGATCACAAGATAAATTGATAAAAAAAGTTTACAATTATTTACGAGGATACAAATTAGAAGAAGAAGTGGTCAAAGAAAATATGATAATTTGGGCAAAGAATTTCAGCTACAATATTCAATTAGACAATTGGAAAAAATTATGGACAATAAACTATAAATTAACAATGTCTGCACCATATAAAGAAAACATGTACAAAATGTTCTAGAGGTGGCACCTTCCACCGGCCAGACTTGGCAAGAATGTTTCCCAACACTTCTCCATCTTGTTGGAAATATAAACTGCATAAAGGAACCTATTACCACATGTGGTGGACCTGTCCAAAAACAAAACGATACTGGCAAATGATCAGAACACAAGTAGAAGAAATCACACAACGAAGATTAGAAATGAGACCGGAAACCTTTCTACTAGGAATAATAAATGGACAATATGAAAAGGAAATAAAATACTTAATCATCCATATAATAACAGCAGCACGAATAATTTTTGCACAAAATTGGAAGACTAGTGACACATCAACAGAAGATAGAGTAATTAATAAGAGTATAGAATGTGCAGAAATGGACAGACTCACAAAAGAATTACAAGATAAAGAGGAACACGATTATTATCTAGTATGGGAAAAGTGGTATACTTGGTTGAAAAATAGAAAAAGGAAAAAAGAATAGGGAGCAATTGGAGTTACAGAAACAGGAACGTAAATCACTAACATAAGTTAACAGTGAATCATAAAGATAGATATATGAATAAGATCAAACAAGGAAGAGTCAAAACACAAATAAGAACATACATTACTGTTGTGATATATTTGACAAAATGTATATTTGAACTCTTTGTTTTCATGTTTTGTTTTGTTTGTACTTTTAAACAAATAAAAATTTATTTAAAATAAATTAAAAAAAGAAAGTATTTGTTGGAGAACATTTGTAAAACTTAAAGTCTAGAAAATAATAATGTGAACAAAATGAACAAAAATGAACAAAACCAGTAAATGACTGCTTATTTGCAAAGAATTAAAATTTGGTCTTTTGTGTTTACCTCTGTTTCCTTACTCCCCAGGGTATTCCTGGAGATCCTGGGCCCAGGGGACCTCCTGGAACTCCAGGACAAAAAGGTGATAAGGTAAGACAAGGATCTGTTCACTGACTGAAAGGATGAATGGAGCCTAGACTAACCAAATGCTCCATTTGTTTTTTTGGAGGGAGTGAGGGGGATGAATCCCATTCAAAATTCTAGATAGAAGCCTTCTATATTGCTGCTTCTGATTAGAAGTAGTCCTCAACTTACGATCAGATTTGAGCCTGCAATTGTGGTTGTAAGTTGTTGTGGTCATAAGTTGAAGCATCATGAGATCAGACCTAATTTTTCGACTTGGTTTTTTCTCCACTCATTGGGTGGTTTTTTGCCCAAAACTGGAAATAAATGCTGGAAACTTGCAAAAAATATTGCAAGGCAGTTCAGATGATTGTGTGACACTGCAAATGGACGTAAAGGTTAGCCAGTTGCAAAGTGCCTAAAATATGATCACATGATGATAGGGGTGTGTGGCTGTCATAACTTTGAAAACAGGTTGTAAGTAACTCTGAGGAGTCCATCGTAACTTTGAATGGCTATTAAGCATTTGACATTAGTCAAGGACTACCTGCAGAGGTTGTGTAACTGAGTGTATGAATCCAGAATTGTGCTGCTCCAAATTAATTTGAGCTGGAAATTCTGTAGATTTCACTTCCTGCTTTTAACCAGCAAACTTCCTTAAGTTTATAATGAATGGTCACTGCTTTGCTTTATGTTAAAGGGAGATGGAGAAGAAGGTTTTCCTGGACTGCCTGGACGTACTGGAGACCCTGGAGATCGGGTGAGTTTTTAGAGAAAAACATTCTCTCTTCATGTTCTTAAGAGCCTATCAAGCAGAAACCATTTCTACTTAAACTTAAATGAGTAAACTTAAGAAAAATTAGCTGGACTGATCTTGTACTGCCTAGTTTTTAATATTTATGTGAAAAATTATTGAATGTCATCAGAAACTTTGAAATCAAATTCCATCAGTATGTGCATGATGCTCAATAATATTGCTTCTTGCCATTTAAGTTCAAGAAAGCAGCTGGGGTCCTTATGGGTTGTCAAAATATATTGTAATAAGCACAGACTAAGACCAGCTTAGTCTTAACAGGAAAAAAAAAATAAAGGATGGAAATTTAGCCCTATCCAAATGTGATTTCAAACTCTGAAAATAGGTATGCCATGTGAGAGTGCTCTTTGATCCTCAACTTGCACAGTTGTGCTATTCATGACTATTTCTGAACAAATTAGAATTGGCCTTAAGTATTCATGTCTCATGTCATAGATCAAGATTAAAACACTTCAAGGCATTGTAAATGGGACTATCCTAAAATTTTGTGTTGTTTCATATCAGGACAATATTAAAGAACTGAATGTGTGGGTGCAGGGGCGTATATGTGCATGTATTCATTCATTCATTCATTCATTCATTCATTCATTCATGGTTAAATTAAGTTATTGAGTCTAATCTTTAAAATCCAAAAATATTCATGACCTAAATTACTGAGAGATATCTTTCTTGTTATGAATTTGTCCTGCTCTTAAAATCCTGCCTGAGAAGCTTTCTTAAAGATATTCTCTGCTTTCAGGAGCCCAGCTGTTTGGCTGTGTGGGAAGCTCCCTAGATAATAATAGTACATTATCATAAGATCAATGTAGGACAACCCTTTTTTCCACATAGCCAAACCGCAGCTATTTGGAGACAAAGCAGGTTTATTCAACATGATTTTTTTAAAGGGCTGGATGGAGAGAGCATCCAAGGACAGAAATTAAAACCCCGTATTCTTCAGTTCAAAATCAGTAACTTGAATGAGTTATTAATCAGTGTCTTCTAGATGATTCTAGTAGTACATATTCCATATAGGATTGTATAACAGAAAATGATCCTGGGTCATGGATTCATATAGTTTTTGATTTGGACATGTCCTTCGCTTAATGGAATGGTCTGGTTAGCAGTGACGAGAAGGCTGAGATCATGATACATCCATATATTTCCTTTAGTACTTGCATTTGGCTCTTTAGCAAGTGCTACAAGAAGCTGATGAGTTAGAAAAGGGAGCTAGGTTTGGCAAGACTGAACTAAGTAGAGGGAAGGGAAGACAAAAGATAAGATGGGTGGATGAGATTCAGCAAATCATTGAATATTTTTGGAGATTGATTGATTGATTATGTACCATCAAATTGACTTCTACTGGTAATGGCCACACAGATTTTCTACCCATGTGGTGTCCCAAAGGTGCTTTTTTCAAGAGGCAACTGGACTTTTTGGTTTTTCTTTGAAGACATTTCGCTTCTAATCCAAGGAGCTCTGAAGCCATGTGGTGGTTTTCTTAGTAAAAATACAGGTGTAGCTAACATACGCCTGAGCAATATAAATTTATCTACTTGTCATTGTCACAAAAGTGATCATCTGCTTCCAGCATCTTTCTATATCACTGCTGCCCAATATAAGTGCCTGCTAAACTATGTATTCAACTGTTCTCAGATTTAATACAGATTACAAACTGAGCAAATTTAAATTAATTTAGCCTTAATTTTAGGGTACTTCCAACTTTTGGTTGTTCTGGTAATTTTTCAACAAAAGCAATTTCCTACCTTTTAAAATATTTCTAATCCAATCAGAGATGCACTTTAATTTTTCAGCATTTTTCCATGGCTGGTAATATAGTGATGAACAACAGGAGTCATTTCCTTATGTTGCATTCATTTGTCTGCATTAATAAATATTAATTGTTTGATTATGTATTATGTTTTATCTTTTGTTTGCTGCCCAAAATTCCATTAGTGGGTAGATGGCTATATAAACTTTAACAAATTTATTAACAAATTAAATAATAATATGGACAGTAAACCAATACCAAAACTCACTATTACTGTACATTGTTTTTCCCATTTTTTAAATAATTTAATTTAAAAACGAATGGCTAAATTGGTCCCAAGAGAACAATATGCATTAAATTGCTCATAATCCCCCAAACAAAAATGTTCTTACTATTGTCTTTAGGGCCCCAGAGGACCTCCAGGTGAACCTGGGATTAAGGTAAATTTTGCTCAAAAGCCAATGCTGCATTTAAACTTGGAAGACTAAGCCCATACCACACTTCTAAATAAGAAAGGTGACCACAACTGTTGATGTCACTAATGTTTATACTGAATGATAAGCATTGTTCATACAGATCTTCTGCCTGTATGGGCAGTGGGCAGTTATATTCATTTTGTTTTTACTTTTGATAATACACATTTCTGGGGAAATTTTCTGCAGAAGGTTCAGCCTAATGCACTGATAAGGGGAGCTGTTGTTTGTTAGTTTGTTTCTTCATAGGAAATTGATTTGGATGGGATTAGGGAGTCCTTACAAATAAATCTTTAATTTTACACCTATGGTTTTTGTCCCTTCAGGAATTATTTTTACCTATTGATGCTTCTAATATCTGATTTTGGTATTTCCCCCCCCCCCCCTGTAATAGGGAGACCGTGGTCTGCCTGGTGCACTTGGGCCATCAGCAGAGAAGGTAAGATTTGGGTGAAGCAATGCTGTGAACGAAATTCCTGTTCATGGTGGAAGATTGCATGCAAGTGGTTTGGATCGAGTTTTCAAATCAAGGGCTAACTTGTATGGGTGTGAATTACATAATTTGATTTTTCTAATTTCTTATATAACAATTCATGGCCTGTTAATGTAGTTACCATCATTTTACAGTGAAGTCGAATGCACTAGTGGCATCCAGACAGATTTTTATGTGTTCTCTGAAATTTTTATGAACTAGAGTGCCTAGAATGTAATTTAGGATTTATCTTCAGATCCATCTTTAATGTAAAAAATTCTGTATTTGTATGCAGAATTTTTCTGATGGAGCAAAATAGGAAAATATAAAGCTCAATAAAGTCATTGCTATGGTATGTTTTTTATGTAAATAAAATGCATTTTGCCTACAAAATTTCTTTACTCTTCTAGGGAGACCGTGGATTGCCCGGTCCTGAAGGAGAGAAGGTATATATATATATATATTCATTCTGAATTGACCATTATATCAAAAGAAAAAGTTCCTGGGGATTTTACTCCGCTGGTCATTGCCAAATATAGGGGGTAATGCTGATCTCTGTTTCAAGGCCATTGAGCCAGTAGTGTCTATTTCGGTGGTCATGTGGCCAGCATGATGTCACAGATCACTGATACCTTTCCAAAGTGGTACCTATTTATCTACTTGGATTTGCATGCTTTCGAACTGCTAGGTTAGCAGGATCTGGGGCGAGGATGGGAACTTACCCCATTACATCATATGGCATTCAGGTCTCAAACCTGGAGCCAGCTTTCCAGCCAAACCATTGAGCCACTGCACTGCCCCATATCATATCAAGGAATAACCTAATCCAATAGTAATTTGGATAGGTTTCTCTGGAAAAAACAGCATGGTCTAATGGCTAAAAATTAAGATTTGGACTAAGAAAGCTTTGCTTCTAAGTCTAAATTATCTGCCAGGTTTGTTCAGATGATAAAATTAGAAATATTTCACATAAATTACATGTTTACAGTACTTTTTCATTTTAGGGAGAACAAGGTCCCTCAGGACGTCCTGGTCCATCTGGCAGAGATGTAAGTGTAGGAGTTTTTTTTAATCTCAATATCTCATAATGCTGTAAAATCTAGACATAAGTCAACAGTTTCTATTTCTGGGAGACAGAAGTGTTGACTGAGTTTTGGTCTTATTGGTGAAATATTGTCTATCTGGGAACAATTCTCCTTCTCCTATCTCTCTTTTTGAGTGCAATAGTTCAAAGATGATTTGGTACGTCCAAAAAGAAGCAACTTGAGGAAAGGTTAGAGAAAGGATAAAACATGTTGAATTGTGTCTTGAATTTGCTGCACTAAAATTTGACTTTATTCTTTGGAATGAGGGGGATCTATTGGTCAATTGCAAATGATGGTGAAATATCATGAGTTGTAATGGAGAAGTAAAAAACAGCCCCCCCCCTTTTTTTTGCACACTTATTTTTTCTCCCAGAGTCTTCAAGCATGTTTAGGGACTCTTCTTAATGTTGGCCAATAATTCACCTTTATTCCCATAACTGACTTCAAGAACTCCTCCTGTTATTGCTGCCTAGCATGAGATCCATGGTTATTCTGAATAATAACTCTTCCCCCCCTCCTTTTTTTTAAAAAAAAATAGGGCTTACAAGGACCATCTGGGCCTCGAGGAGAACAAGTAAGGATTCTTAGACCTACAGCAAATGCTTTGATTTATATTGGAAATACGCTTACACAGCAGAGCTCTTGAATCTGAAAGGAATTAGTAATGTAACCTGCCATTCCCATTTATGTAAGAACAATATTAATAGTCGAATCCTTGCATTGCTTTTGATTGTTTCTCCTTACATGAATACTAATTTCCAGTTCTTACTACTATGAAATTGGCTCAGATTTGATCATTTGGAATATTGGAAAACTTATCTGGTGAGCCACAAATTTGTATAGGTCTGACCTATAGAGCTCTGAATGGCTAGCATGTATCTCTGGTGAAAACACCTTCATGTATCCAAAGCTTACTGAAATGTAAATTAACATGAAAAGTGGCCTGTTCCCACACAACAATATCATATACAATGGGCTGAATGAAATTTTACTCTCAGATTCTTGGGAGTCCAGTTTATTGATCATAACTCCCAGTAAAACTAAGATGTGCTCTTATAATGAGCGAAGGGAGTGAAGGTGCAGTGCTTTGCCTGAGGATTATGAGGTTATAAAGTCATCAGTGGAGATCAATAATGGTAAATCCTTATGATAAGACTTAAACAATTTGGGCTGCTCTAACATGTTTTCTGTGTCACTTTCTGCCATAGGGAGAGAGAGGAGAGCCTGGTATACCCGGTCTGCCGGTAAGTACCCCACTGTAATCAGTCATCATAAATATAAACAGCTAGAGTGGGTAAAACACCTTTCATCTTCATCCTAGTTTTCTCTTTTTCTTTTTCTGGTTGCTTAATGCCTGGTCTAGAAAAGACTATATTTCTTCTTCATCTGACCAAGTCAGCTATGGAGAACTTCATTATCCATCTGACCTGGCATAGTTACGTTCATAATTGTATGAATGTTCATGCAATCCTATCCATTAGGAAGTGCCTTTTTGCAAGTTTGCATTTCTGGAATATGATCTGAAAAAGTCTCAGCAGTTATCTTTTTTATATTTCTTCTAGGCATCCAGCCTTTCTGGAATTAAAGGAGATAAGGTAACTGCACAGGAACAAATCTCTTGTTACAGATGTAAGAAATACACAGTGTGGTGTATTTTATTTTAATTTATATTAGTTGTAGCAGGGAAGTTGGCTTAAAGAAACTATTTCACGAGACTATTGTGGCTCTCTTTTTTCCAGTAGTTTCATTTTGTAATTTGATTTAATAAGAAAAAGCAATGCTCAACTTAAATGTATCACATGGGAAGTAGGAATACTGTCATGCCAATATGGAACATTGACGTTGTGATTGTTTTCAGGGAGAAAGAGGCATTATAGGACCGGAAGGTCCACCTGGACTTAGAGGAGATGCTGGGGAAAAAGGAGAACGTGTGAGTATTCAAGGTTATGATGAGATATCATAATACATTGATTATGATAACGCAGCCCAATAAAACGATCAATGTAACCCTGAGATAAGGTGGGCAGCCAATTAATTTTATAAATAAAATAAATAAATAAATAAATAAATAAAGTTGATTTTTTTTTTCCTGCTGAATAGTAAACTGGGATGTTGACTGTTTCGATTTTTGCCAAGGTTTGTTTTCACTTTTAGATATAGCCTGATATTACCTTATAGGACTATCTGTCTTGGAGAGCAAAAGTGAGGACCAGGCTAAGATGGCTGTGAAAGTTACTGTTGGCTTCATTATTAGAATGGGATGATGGTTCTTCTTTGATAGAAGTGGAGAATATATTTCTTCTTTCCAAATATGGCCCTTCAGATTCTCACCATTTCATCAGATTTTTCACCAGACATATTTCAATTCATTGATGAATACCCCCCCAAATAATCTTTGTGATTCAATTTCTTTTCATTACAGAACATTTTCCAGATCTTCTCAATATTTATGAAACTGATCTTAAAGATAATACCTTATTCATAATGATGGATATGAATATTCATATGTGAATATATGACAATCTTTTAAGTGTTTCTATTCCTTTTTTTTTTTTACTTTTTATTCAGGGATCTCCTGGTCTTAGTGTCCCTGGCCCACCTGGCCCAAAAGGAGAACAAGGAGAAAATGTGAGTCCTAAATTCATGCCATCTTTAAGGTTCTGTTATTCTCCCTTTTTTCATTCAGACAGCAAAGGAATCCCTGTAAAATAGACAACTAGACTCCCTAGTTGCATTTCAATTTAATGAGCTGACATCAGCGCAATACTTTGGCTCCTAGCTCAATCAAGTCTAATAAAAGAAGGCTCAAGTATCACTTCTCTTTGTAGAAATAGTAGATATAGGCCTAATCGGTTCGTGCATTCACTACAGAATGCAGAGCAATGTATGTATTCTTGCAGCCACTAATAGGTAATAAAACTCTGCTTTTTTTCATGGAATATTTATTAGTCCTTGTGCAACAACCTTCCTTATGCAGTTTTCCCAACTTAATCATTTGAACCATAATAATTATCAGTTTTCTTTTTTCTTTCAGGGACTCACAGGACTGGCTGGCAAAATTGGCCCAAAGGTGATTATTGTGCGTTGGAGGAAGGGAGGAAAAGGATGTTGATTTGGGCTCTGGGAGAGGTGGGTGGATCTTACATGGGTATGGTAATGAAACATAATCGGTTTTGTGTAGGTGGGCAATTTGGGAGTATTCTTCAAGTTGTTGTTAACGGAAAGGCACAGTTTTTAGCAGCAGCCAGACACATTACACTCAGCTATGAATCTGGTTGAATGCTTTCAGCTTAAACTTTTGATAGACTATTGGAAGTTGTTTTGGTGGGGCTGTTACTATTAGATAGTAATTAGATGGTAATCAAAGTGGGAGTAGAAGGTTTCTCAGCTTATTTTCCTGAATGTTAGTCATTAGACTTAATTTGCTTCAGAATTTTGCTGTATTTAGTTTATTCCCCCCACCACCACCACTTGGCTCAGTGGCTAAGGCGCTGAGCTTGTCGATCAGAAAGTTCGGCAGTTCGGTGATTCTAATCCTTAGTATAGGTCTCCTGCGTGAGCAGGGGGTTGGACTAGATGACCTCCGAGGTCCCTTCCAACTCTGTTACTCTGTTACCCTCCTTGGGATGATTCACTTCCTTAGGGTGATCCAGGAGAGCCAGGGGAGAGAGGAGAGTCAGGAAGATCAGGTCCTGCAGGACCAACAGGCCCACGAGGAAAAGAGGTAAGAAACAATTCTACCTTTTCTTGGATTTGATATCTAGGTAACATAAATATTCATTTATAAACTCATACTGTCCTCTATATTTTTTAACTGTTACATCAGTAGTACTGTAGCTATAAACAGTCTTCAGTTAGAATGGTGATCCAATGGATTCCTCATAAATCTTATTGCCTCAATCATGTCTAATAGCAGAACTGGTAAAGCTGCAAGGACACGACTTCCATAGAAACCTTTAAAAGAGTGCCATCACAATATTAGCACATCATCTTTGAGCATCACATCACTAGTGATCTCAAAACTGGATTAATTTCTTCTCAGGTCACCAGAAGATATACTCTTCCAATTTAACTTGTTTAGCAGAACTTACTTCCTGGGAGGTCAGGTTCATTTTCATTGGCATACATGATTGCAAGGCTAGGACACGAAGTATATTCAAGCACAGAGTGTATAATAGAAGCAATGGTAGGATGTAATCTTTCTGCTGTGGATTTTAGGGTGAAAGAGGTGAAAAAGGAGAGGAAGGAATCTCGGTAAGTAATTGTCACAACTTATTTATTATCCACTCTGATGCTACTATTTATTTTATTTTATTTTATTTACTGCATTTTCTTTTTTCCATAGGGTGAGCCAGGCCTATCTGGGAAACCTGGAGAGAAAGGTCCACGGGTAAGTATTACACAAGCACAACCCAAGAGTTTCTGTTAAAATGAGAAAAGGAAGTATAAGCAGTGTTGTAGATTCCCAGAGGTTGGGTAGCATTGCATTGCTTCAGTGCATGGGGCTGCCTTTGGAGGCCATTTGGAAATGATATTTTTGAACTGATTATGTATCTGAGTTCAAATATCAAACTTAATATTTTATGTATTAAACTGCCAGGCATCTTTTCAGTTTGGCAGTAAAGTGAATGACTTTTCGTTGTTGTTGCCTGAGCCTGAGCCTGAGCCTGAGCCTGAGCCTGAGCCTGAGCCTGAGCCTGAGCCTGAGCCTGAGCCTGAGCCTGAGCC
>WNWU01000011.1:30359054-30446439 GCA_012654045.1 Ptyas mucosa | reverse complement strand
GAGCCTGAGCCTGAGCCTGAGCCTGAGCCTGAGCCTGAGCCTGAGCCAGTAACTAAAGAATGCTTTCCTCCTCTAAAGTTTTTGTTTGCATCTAGCTTGAAAGAGTGCTGGTATCTGCAGTGTGCAAGACTTGTTTGCATCAGCAGTATGGATTGACATTGCTCACAGGGGCTAAACCTGTAGACCAGTGGTGGGTTGCTACCGGTTCTCCCCGGTTCTTGCAAACCGGTAGTGGAAATTTTGAGTAATTTAATTCAATTTAATTAGTTCAATTTATATGCTGCCTTTCTCCGGAAACTCAGGGCGGCGAACCAGTAAATACCACCTCTGCCTGGTCTCGCCCCTAATCTATTCTCTGCCTTCCGAGTCCCAGCTGATCAGCTAGAAGGAAAAAATCAGGACTCACTTGACAAAGAAGAGAAAAAATAACAAGACACTGTAGCTTTAAGTTGAGAAGCCAAGAAGCCTCCCAACTGATCGGCTAGAACAGATCCTCTCCTTGTAAACCGCTCGGTGGTGGTAGATTGGCAATTAAGGCCAAGCTACCTGAAAGCAGTTTCCGATGCTCTCGGTGGTGGCAGAGCGGCAAAAAACTTTAAACTCTTGCCGGGGGGCTTCAAAGGGCCATCCTACAGCTGATCAGCAGTAAAAGGCAGTGTGGTGGTAGACCAATGTGCTCCAAAAATAAATGGGTAGACTGGTGTGCTCCAAAAACAAATGAGTAGACTGATACGGCTCTGCAAGCAGTTAAAAGCTTGGTAGACCAGTACCTCTGCTAAATCCTAAAGAATTGTTTAGTCAAAAAACTCACAGTGACTCTGAGATAATCAAACAGACAATGGCTGAAAGCCAGATCTGCTAGAGATGTTTCTCTCCGGCCGACTGAGTCAAAACTGGGCCTGAGAGGAAGGAACAAGGGGCGTGGTCAAAAAAGTATGAGTCCCCTTGACATGAGTGACATTGAATTGACTATGCCTATCCAGTCACATGACCATCAAGCCATGCCTACCCAGTTACATGACCATCAAGCCACGTCCACAAAATAAGCCACGCCCACAGAACCAGTAGTAAAAAAATTTAGAACCCACCCCTGCTGTAGATTATCAAGTGCAAAGTATCAGGGCCATATCTTAAGTTGCCGTTCAAAAAAGATTTATTGCTCAAGCCTATACACAGGAATTCAGTCAACTCACAGTTACTACTAAATTGGCATTACATAAGAGTTAATAGAATTTGAAGTGTGTGTGTAAACTTGGATTGTATGTGGCAATGTAATGATGCCAGACTGATTACTTCCTTAACTCCACCACATGACTCTGCTGCTTCTTCTCCTATATAGACTGAAAGTTTATCATAATCTGCTAGTCCCACAATCTTGTATACAGTTGGAGTATTTTCTAGCATTATTTTTTCAAACACCATCCTTGACTAGCCAATTCCAAGAAAAGATGTCTCCATGTATGAAATTATCTGATTCTATAGGTTCTTCATTTCTATTTTTATTTCACAGGGTCCGCCAGGCATCAGAGGCCTTCCTGGTGAGAAGGGAGACCAGGGAGACCCAGGTGAAGATGGGAGAAACGTAAGAGCTCATTCCCATTTTCAAGTGTCATTGCAGAGGTTGACTGCTGAACATTGTCCAGTTTACAAAAATGTTCTTTTCTTTTACAGGGCAGCCCTGGACTATCAGGGTCAAAGGGTGATCGAGGGAGTCCTGTAAGTCACCATGTCACTTTCAAGGAACCTTTTTCTTACTCAAGTTTGTTCTTCCCAGTCTAAATCTACTATTTGGTCTCCAGGTTTCTATATATTGAAACTGACCACAAATATAGAACCAGCCTATTCTTGAGGGTAGTGTCTGTTTTCCTCTTAACCAGGTTGCAAGGACTGAAGCTACAAGTTGGGAGCAAGTGATTCCTAGGCAGGAAAGGACAGTTTGATAATGATATTTAAACAAGTATAAAGAATAGCCCTCTGCAAATTGAGAAGATGCTTCGCTCAAAAGCACAAACCCCTCTGCATCCATCCTTGAAAACATGAAACACAAGGGCAGGAATTCATTTCTGTTGGGCAAAGTAAAGCTTTGTGGACCTCAAAGCATATCTCTCAGATGCCCACCCCCTGCTGAGAAACCTCAGGCTCCAAGTACCCATCCAGAGTGCAGGAGCTGAGAGCATGAAAGAGGAAAACATATGGTCACACAACTACTTCTTCTCTACCATTGTAGAAAAAAGCAATTTCTCTGCAGATATGTAATAGTCATCCAGATTTTTGTAACTCAGGTATGCCATATGCTTATTCTAGTTCACACAAAATGTGGAGGAAAACAAAAGGTAGTGTGTGACTGGCAACAATTACTGGCTTAGATTCCAAGAGCCGTGGTAGCGCAGTGGTTAGAGTGCAGTACTGCAGGCACTTCTGCTGACTGTTGGCTGCAATTTGGCAATTCGAATCCCACCAGGCTCAAGGTTGCCTCAGCCTTCCATTCCTTCTGAGGACCCAGATTGTTGGGGGCAATAGGCTGACTCTGTAAACTGCTTAGAGGGCTGTAAAAAGCACTGTGAAGCAGTATATAAGTCTAAGTGCTATTGCTATTGCTATTCCAAGGGCTCTGTAGCACCTACTTCTGTGAGGGAACAGCTGACCCAGAAGTCATAGAGGAGGAAGTAGTGGTAGACATAGCAATGTTTCTCCTCTCCATCCATGCTGTTCTTTTTCTGTGCCTTCTATTGGGTTCCTGTACTTGGTTTACTATGTCTGAATTGCAAATACCTGGGCAATCACTACAGATTGCAGAAAAAAGATACTTGAGGAATGCCTCCAGTGATTTTTGGACACCAAATAAGAACTAGCTATCTTTCAATCTATTAAACGTGTATAATGCCATCCATAAGGAAAAAAGAAACATATTACAAGCTCTATAAAATTGCCTCTTCTTATTTTAATCATTGCTGCTTTCTTGTCCTCTTTTCTCTGCAGGGAGAGCCGGGTCCTCCAGGCCAAACTGTGAGTGCCATATTTTTGTTTCCAGTGTGTTGTTTTAAACCTTGATTCTGCATATGTCTGATGTACTGTTTCATTTCTGGTCTACAGGTTGGTGGGGGACCTGGAGAAGGAGGGCAAAAAGGTGAAAAGGTAATCCTGCTATAAAGTCCCAATGTGGATTGTATTTCATTTTGTTTTACCACTTGTTAAGTAAGCGATTCCTACAACACTGAATTTACTTTTACAATTCTCCTGACCAAGCGCTCTGTCAGAGTTTGTTGCAGCACATACAATCAGACACAATTAAATAATTCTGCAGGATTCAACTACATAAGAAAGGTCTTTATATACAATACCATACAGCAGAATTCAGCATACAAAATCAGGAACACAGAAGCAATATTCATAGAAGCAAGTCATTACAAAGTGGAGAGATAGAGAGGCTAATATATTGTACAGAGATCAAACTAACTCTTATATACAATTCAGCAAGTTTAAGCCACACCCAGACTCCAAACTGTTCTCTTATGGCCCCATACAAACAGAATAGAATAGAATAGAATAGAATAGAATAGAATAGAATAGAATAGAATAGAATAGAATAGAATAGAATAGAATAGAATAGAATAACAGAGTTGGAAGGGACCTTGGAGGTCTTCTAGTCCAACCCCCTACACCACTTCAGACAAATGGTTATCCAACATCTTCTTAAAAATTTCCAGTGTTGGAGCCTTCACAATTTCTGCAGGCAAGTTGTTCCACTTATTAATTGCTCTAGGAAATTTCTCCTTAGTTCTAAATTGCTTTTCTCCTTGATTAGTTTCCACCCATTGCTTCTTGCTCTACCCTCAGGTGCTTTGAAGAATAGTTTGACTCCTTCTTCTTTGTGGCAACCCCTGAGATATTGGAATACTGCTGTTATGTTACCCCTAGTCCTTCTCTTCATTAAACTAGACATACCCCGTTCCTGCAACCGTTCTTCATATGTTTTAGCCTCCAGTCCCCTAATCATCTTTGTTGCTCTTCTCTGCACTCTTTCAACATCTTTTTTACATCATGGTGACCAAAACTGAATGCAATATTCCAAGTGTGGCCTTACCAAGGCATTATAAAGTGGTATTAACACTTCACGTGATTTTGATTCTATCCCTCTGTTTATGCAGCCCAGAACTGTGTTGGCTTTTTTGGCAGCTGCTGCACACTGCTGGCTCATATCTAAATGGTTGTCCACTAGAACTCCAAGATCCCTCTCACAGTTACTACTATTGAGCAAGGTACCACATATGTGGTACCTGTGCATTTTGTTTTTCTTCCCTAAATGTAGAACCTTGCTTTTTTCACTGTTGAATTTCATTTTGTTAGATAGCGCCCAATGTTCAAGTCTGTCAAGATCCTTCTGTATCTTGAGCCTATCTTCTGGAGTGTTGGTTATTCCTGCCAGCTTGGTGTCATCTGCAAATTTGATGAGTTCCCCATCTATCCCTTTGTCCAAGTCATTGATGAAGATGTTGAAGAGCACTGGGCCTAAAATAGAGCCCTGGGGTACTCCATTACATACTTCCCTCCATGTAGATGCAGTTCCATTGAGGACTACATGTTGAGTGCAGTTGGTCAGCCAGTTACAAATCCATCTGGTGGTGATTCTGTCTAACCCACATTTTTCTACTTTATCTAGTAGTAGGTTATGGTCTACTTTATCAAATGCTTTACTGAAGTCCAAGTAAATTATATCAACAGCATTCCTCTGGTCCACTAATTTTGTCACTTTGTCAAAGAATGCAATAAAATTAGTCTGGCATGATCTGTTTTTGACAAACCCATGTTGGCTTTTGGTTATTACTTGAAATTGTGTTTCAAAATATTATGTTTCAGTTTCCAAACAGTCCCCATTGGTTGACCTGTTACCATATCTATCTAAACAGTCCCCATTGGCTGATCTATTCCAGTCTATGAATATTCATATTCTGACCGCTCATCCCATCATCCTATCTCAAAACTGACTATAATAGCATTAGCAGAAGCACAGTCTTATACACAGCTGTTTTTGCTTCTTTCAATACACTTTCATTCTACACAACAACCTACAAATTGCCCTACTATCTTCCTATCAGTTTTGTACATCTTACAGTGTCTTCATCCACTGGCTTTTCTTGAATAAACATTCTAAGAGGAAATACAGATTCAGCCACTGTGTCTAGTTTCTCACTGTCCGTGTATAGCTTGCAATTAATCATGCTATTTTCCTTGCCAAAAACAATATTAGTCTTTAGAGACATTAATTCTAAGATCCATGCTTCTCACTTTGATTTGTAAATAAATTATATAGGATTTGTTTTCTTGACATGTCTTGTTTATCATTTTTTAGTAACTTTGATGATTTAGGTAGAGCCTGGACTTGTTTTGTTACAATCTTTCTTTTTCACCATTATGTCTTTTGTTTTGCGGTAGCTTGACTTAAATGCTATGCTGCTTAGAGTGTCATAATTGTTTAATTATGTACAGGGGGCAGTAAAATAGGCAAAATTGGCCAGCAAAGTAAAATAAAATAGGATATGAAGAAAACAAATAGAACAGAACAGAATGAAACATGGAGCAACTAGATTGTCCTATCGGTTCATTGGTACCATTTTTCCTGCTCCACTTGTTACTACATTTTAAGGACCTATTATTTGCTTCAAATTATCTAGGTTCACTACAGAACAGTCTTATCTCTGTACATAATTAAGTGTACATTTACATCTCCAACAGCAGACTTATAACATTGCCACAAGCATTCCTCATACATTTGTCTATAAATACATTAAACAATTAAGGCATTATGGTCTTAATCTGGGCTCAATATTGATTGATTTGCTAAGCATTGTATTTATTCTCATACTTGGGAATATCTTTCCCTTTCTATAATATACCATTCTTAATCACTTCCAATAAACAAACCTTGTATGTTTTTACATTTTTCAGTGATTTGCTAAAGAGCAAAAGTATGATCAGCACTGTCAACAAAAGCTGCACTGCACTTTTGAAATATTGTTCCTTCATACATTTTAGATCAGAATTCTACCATATGCCTTCCCAGACAGCACACTTGATCAATTAATTCCCATGTGGTTTGTGTATTTACTCTGCTACTTTTCTTTTGTATAAGGGAAAATGGCATTCTTCCAATCATCAGGCAAAGATCCAGACTTCATATATAGATTAAACAAATCACACAGCTACTCCAGAAGCAAAAAAAATCCACATTTTAATCTTTCTCCAATTATATCATCATTTTTCAATATTCTCATGGCATTTATTACTTATTTTGCATCGTATCTATCTCCAATATGAACGTTTATAGCATCTCAGTTCCTTTGTTCTAGGTATAGCTATCATTCTTATGCAAATCTCTCTAATATCCTTCCCGCATTATTCTACTTCAATTTTATCCTAAATTACTTTTAGAATAAAACCTCATTACAATTTTTGAGATTTGAGATTCATAATTACTCGTCTTTGCCCACATATAAAAAATACATTTCCAACAAAATTTTCATGCATTTTAATTATTTTTAATGTTAACCATTCCTTGTCATTTTGATTATATTCTTTGCAAAAATATACATATTTTTATGTATTCATTTATTATTTTAAGTTCAATTGATCAACTCCCTAGCAATGCTAGGCAGCTTGTAAATAAAAGAATTAAAAGACAATAAAGTGTATCAAGAAGAAAAAAAGTCATTTTTCTCTTATCATAATTTCTGGCAGTAATCATTTTCTCATGTGTATTCTTTCTCATCCATAACCCTGTCACCTCATTTTTCTACCAAGCATCAGTTGTTCCATTAATATAAATCCATGTACATCTGTGTGTCTCTGTAATATAATTCTTTGTATTCTGTTGCAAGCAGCTTCCAGATGTTCTTTTGCTTCATTCACTACCAATATATTCTGTATGAGAGATTAAATTATTTTCCTAGAGGACTCCTCCTTCCTCTTCTTGCAATCATTCTACATTCATTTGTTTCCTTCATTTCTTTCTTTTCTTTCTTTATCCATTTTCCCTAAGATCCACTTTTTACATACCAAACGATGGCCAACCCCACATTCAGAAAGTCTCATCACCATTCCCCTCACTGATTCTCCTGGTCTTCCATCATAAAGAATGAGATCAGTCATGCTTTTAGATTTATAGTCATTCATTTGCCATTAATAGACTTGAGAACATATTTGAAAGCAACCTTTTTCTAAGCTATGGTAGTTCCTTGTTTCTGGTTCCTTTTACTTTTCTATACTCTTTCATCTCATTCATATCCATGCATTTGTGTCACTCATTCAATACGGTATATATTTCCCTAGATCATATTTATTCAGAACTCTGCATAATTTTTTCCAAAATTAATCCAAAGTTCTTTCCATACACACTATTCATTTGAGTATGTGTAGCTGCTACCAGCCATAGATTCCTACTTTCATGCATATTCATACTAATCTACCATTTTCCCCTGAATGCTAGTAACTAGCTGCATTGTATATATCTATGATGGTAAACCTATGGCACACATGCCCAGAGGTAGCACCCAGCACCCTCTGTGGGCAGGTGAGCCATTGCCCCAGTTCAGTTCCACCATGCATGCGCCTTCCACCGGCCAGCTGGTCCTCAGGTCTCTGCTGCGCATGCATGGGGGAGTGGGACACATGCGGTTGGGCCGCACGTTCATGTGTGGGGGCAGTGCGCATGCAGGGGGCTGTGCACGTATGTGTGGTGGGCGAGGTACATGCAGGGGCCCATCCTCATTGCATTTTGGGGGTTCAGGCACACACACTTTGGGCACTCGGTCCGGAAAAGGTTAGCCATCACTGGTGTGTATATGTATGTATGTATGTGTATATATATATAGATATATAGATGTATAGATATATAGATATATAGAGAGATATATAGATATATAGATATATAGATATATAGATATATAGATATATAGATATATAGATATATAGATATATAGATATACAGATATATAGATATTGTGGGTGTGTATAATTGTATAATCTTTTGCTCTTTCTCTCTCTGTCTCTGATTTGATTCTGAGTTGCAGCTATCCAATCCCTACCTTTACAGCAAATGGGAGGGAAATACCCTAGTGTGGAGTGATATTTCCAGCATATCCTGTATACTATTCTGAGAAAATATTACTCATTTTCTCAATCTGGACATTTTTATGTATTCCTATAATAACTCACTTTATATACCAGTTTTCTGAATCTAAATAGTTTGAGCATTTAAAAATAATATTTTAATTCTTTCTCTGCACTCCTGCTTAATTTGCGATATTTGTTAGGTATTTTTCTTCACCTGCTGAAAATTTGCCCATTTGTGTAAAATGCATTTAATGTCATATCTAGTTTGGGCCTCAGAGAAACTGGGATTCTCTGGATACCTCAAAATTAGTTTCTGTGCTTCAGTTTATAAAAAAATAAAACTACTTTTTCCATTTTAGGGGGAGCCAGGAGACCCTGGAGAGGATGGCATGAAAGGAACAAAAGGAGAAGTTGGTTTACCTGGCCTGCCAGGAGAACGGGTAGGTTCCAGCTGCCACGCTGCAACTTTAAAGAAGGAAATCTGGTGCCTGCTTCAGCTATTCTAGTCATGCAGTTAAACATGGAGGGAAGGAATTGGCACTTTTAATCCTTCCCCCTTTCTAGCATCACTCCAGGATTTGAGATGGAAATAGATAATCTTCTCTGGTATTGAAAGAATTTCTTGTAATTGAGAATAATCATAATCAGGCTTCAAACTCAAATAGACAGAGTAAGCCCTCTGCTTCTGAAATTCACAGAAAAGAATTCACTAATTAGGAAACGTGGATATGCTGGTAACTGTCAATACACTCTTAATGCAGTGAGAGAATGAAATATGAAGAGCACAAGATGAAATTATGGCTTGACCAAGTCCTTTGTAATATAAACAATAGTAAGGGGAGATGGGAAGAGGTTTTGGGAAGGCTTGTAAGACTACAATCCAGGAAACTAGTATCAACCATTCCTTTCCCATAAGAGAATTGCAGAGACATCTTTATCCCCTCTCTTCCAGGGAATTGAAGGTGCCAGAGGGGTCCCTGGAGTTCGTGTAAGTCTTCCCCCCCCCCTTTTTTTATATGCTTCAGAAGGGAATGTAATGCTGTTGCTTCCTCTGGGATTATTGAATAACAGAGGGCCAGTCTGCATAATCATTTTTTAATTAGATGGTCTGTCAACTGTCTCATTTTTCAGGGTGACCCTGGAGATCGAGGCCCAGTAGGAGAGAAGGTAAGAGTTCTGATTTTATCATTCATTAGAAGATATGTTTTAAAAAGAAAAACAAAGTAGCCTCCCTTATTGCAGATAAAAGTGGACTATGTCAAAATTATTGAATGGTCGATGTCCATGGTCTCATGAGCAGTAATTTCATTAATTCCCACAGTTCCTACTTGTTGCCATGGTTGTTTTCTGGTTCACTTATTCATTTAAATTTTTCCTCAGGGTGATCGAGGTCCTCCAGGCCTGGATGGTCGCAATGGCTTGGATGGAAAACCTGGACAAATAGGCCCTTTAGGCCAAAGAGTAAGTCTTGATACTTGATGCCTTCAGGTATATAAGGACTACAGCTCTTAGATTTAACAGCTGTTGAGCCATAATGATGCTGCATTACTCTTACCAAAGTCAGCTGTTTCTAGGAAGCTGCTGCTAAGTCCAAAGGAGTATTTTGAACATTTGTACTGATACCAATGCTCACAATAAGGGAGTCACACTGAGGATCATCTTGTTAGTTCCCAAATGTAAAAGTTAATTATCATTGGTCTTTACTGAAGCATATTAAGTGACTTTTTATATGCAAGTTTTATTTTCATGGCATTATTAAGCAGAACAATATAAAGAAATGATGTTTTTGATGTGTTGAAGCTTGGATACTACTATACAAATGTTATGTACCGTATTTATCGGCGTATAACACGCACAGGCGTATAACACGCACCTTCATTTTAAGAGGGAAATTTCAGGAAAAAACTACGCTCCGACGGCCGCGAGAATTAGACGTGAGGAAGGCGCGAGTTGCCGGTACTTGTTAATACTGTAAAAACATGGCTTCTTAACATTATATCGGCGTATAACACGCACACATCATTTGCCCCCTATTTTCAGGGGGGAAAAGTGCGTGTTATACGCCAATAAATACAGTAAATTTTATGGGATCATCACTATAGCCATTTGTCACTATTTGTCACCTAGAAAAAAGGAAGTTTAATAACCTCATTTAGGAGATTGAAACTGGGTTCATATAGCACACTGGACCACAATGTGAGGTGCGTTGGGTTGGATTGGTGAGGTGAGGTGCACAAATTTAGCAAATATATTTAAACAAATATTTTGGGGAACTGCAGGTAAAAGACAATGACGTGAGCACAAGGCACAGTTCAATCCCTGACTTCTGATTGCATCCTTGCTTTATTTTCTTAGGGTGATCCAGGAAAGCAGGGTGACCCTGGTCGAGATGTAAGTATAAAGAAACCACTGACCTCTGACAAGCCTAAATAAGATAAGCGGCTATTTTTCTCATGTTTAATTGATTTCTGGGTAGTCTGCGTAGAGCTTAATTAGCATTCTTTCTCATATTGGGGAGCTTTCTCATCTTCTATTCTGCATATCCACAACAGTCTTGTTTTTGTTTTGTTTTTTAAAAAAACAGGGCTTGCCAGGTATTCGTGGAGAGCAAGGTCCTCCTGGACCAATTGGCCCACTGGGATCTCCAGGACTGCCTGTAAGTGAAATGGTTAAAAGACTGCTGTGCATCCACTGCCCGTATGCAACATATGGGGCTGAAAGCCAATATGCATATTTTCCAGTAGGAGCATTTGTTAAGTGGGCGGTCATGTCTTTGCTAATCACCACAGCTGGCCTCTGCTAATGGGTAAATTGCACAGATCTACTGAATCAACACTCAGTTGACTACAAATGAAGGCAAATTGACTTCTCAATTGACTAACTCACAACTGTTTATACCGGTAGTACTGCATACCTCAGTCATAAAATGTAGAGAAAATGTTCTTGTACTTTCCTTGCTATCTAGGCCCATATAGAAACTTAAGATATATATTAGTTCAGTTTTCCATTTCTACTTTTTAAATTTAAAAAAATATTTAGGTTGACAACTGGAGCAAAATTAGTTAATAGAGAGTGATCTTGAGCTAAAGTGATTGGTAATTAAATTCTATTCAATGCTGGATTTGTGTGGTGATCTTGGCAATTGAATTCCCATCTACCAAGTTAGGCTTACAATTTAACAGGATGCAACACACACACAAAGAGAGAGAGAAAATGTGGGATAAGGAGGGAGAAAAATAAAAACTCTGGCACCAATTATTAATACTATATAGATTTTATAATGACTATGGATAATTAGCCACATGGAAATTTATAGTTGTCTTATCATCTAGAATGCAACAAATTCCAAGGAGGAGAAGTCTAAAATGGCTGCACTGTCAACCAGACCAGTGAAATAATTCTGTTTTCTGTCCCACTCTTTGATGGAACAGTTGCTGGATGAGAGTTTTGGGGAAAGACAAAACCCGATGAAGATGTCTTGTTAACAAGAATCTAACTGAATTTCATTTCACTTGAGTTTACTTCATTAACCATTGGTTGCAACAAAGTCATATATTCTGTATGGATTCATCCATCCTGTGTGTTCCTTGATCCTTATGCAGCATCCTTATGCCTGTTGCAGTCAAGCTGGTGAGAGGTCTCTTTCTTAGCTGGCTGATCTCCTACATTTCTTTTCCAGGGCAAATCTGGTGAAGATGGCAAACCTGGGCTGAATGGGAAGAATGTGAGTGTGGGGTCTGAACCCTCTGACCTGCTAGAAGTGGGGCTTCAAGTCTGATAGGCAAAGCCTGTATTGGGGTGGGAAGAAAGCAAAGGGAATAAAATGTGCTGTTTTCTTTCGTTTGTCTAATAGTAAGGAATATCATAGCATATGCTTCTAAACTAATCTGGAATACAAATGTGAACAAGATGTTTACTTTCCAGGGAGAAGATGGGATCCCAGGAGAAGATGGGAGAAAGGTAGTTTCCTCTTACATACTTCCAGCATTTCAGCTAAACTTCTATCTCTTAACTAGAAATTAGAACCAAATTTCTTAAGAAGGGTCCCTGTTTCTCCTCCCTATTTCAGTAACAGTTTTGGGCTATGTATAAATTTAGAAAATGCCATCAGAGGCACCAGCTCTATTCCTTGTTTTTCTGAGAGCTACATACCAATCCAAATAAGCCTTTCTCGGGAAAACTGCTTTTAATTCCACCACCACCCAAAAAGAAAGTAGGAATATTTTTTAGAGATGCCAGTCTCAATTTCATTCCCTGTCTCATTCCATTTTCCTTCCAACATTGAGCCAGCATTTTACACGGCATATTCAGTTTTTGTTGCCCTTTCCTAAAAATAAATAAATATTTTTGTAAGTGTTGAGCAGGCCAAGGAATTAGCTTAAGTACCTGTCTAGAGACATAGGAGAATGATTCTTTTGTGAGCCAAGAACCAGCAAATCTAAGAGAGACCTAATTTTAATTTAATTTAATATCAAACTTATATACCTTCTCCCTGGGGACTCAGGGCGGTGTACAGCCAGAATTAAAAAACATAGAATATGAACATTAAAAAACAATTAAAAATATATATAAATTTGGCCCATACTTTAAAAAGTGACAAACCAATTAAAACATTTAAAAATCTTTTTAAGCCAGCTGGGCTTGCTGGAAAAGGAAGGATTTAAGGGCACGGCGGAAGGCACCGAGGTCTTGGATTCTCCTTATATCTGGGGGCAGCTGATTCCAGAGGGTAGGTGCCCCCATAGAGAAGGCTCTCCCCCTGGACGTCACCAGCCTACATTGTTTGGCTGATGGCACCCCGAGGAGGCCCTCTCTGTGGGAGCGCATGGGTCAATGGGAGGTCATTGGTAGCAGCAGGCGGTCTCGAAGATAGCTAGGTCCTATGCCATGGAGCGCTTTAAAGGTGATAACCAAAACCTTGAAGCATACCCGGAAGACCACTGGGAGCCAGTGCAGCTCACACAGGAGCAGTGTTATGTGGGAGCGCCATGCTGCTCCCGTCACTACCCGCATGGCTGCGTTCTGGACCAGTTGGAGCCTCCGGGTGCTCTTCAAGGGGAGTCCCATGTAGAGAGCGTTACAGTAGTCTTGCTCTCTGTCATAGCTTAAGTTGAATAGCAGTTCATTGTTGATTATTTCTTCACTTCATAAGTGGTCATTAGAAGATAAGAGTCATTAGGAGGTGTTTTGTTAGGCAATGAAACATTAAGGAATTGGCTCAGCACACATCTACAGTAGGCCATTTTGGCCCTCAGCAGTATCCAGAAAGTAGTCCATTTTATTGATTTCCATCTCAGTAGAGGAGTGTAACAGAAAAGTCCTCTCAGCAGATTCTTTTTAGGGCCCAAGTTCCCCTATAGTAGAGGTGTCAAACTCACAGCCCGCGGGCCAGATGCATCACACCCTGGCCACACCCAACCCTGGTTTAGCGAAGGGGAAAAAAGTCATGTTATGTCATGTGATGATGTAACGTCACGGGTTTGACACCCGTGCCCTATAGGGTTAGGCGACTCTCCTTGGATGGTGGTAAAATTCAACGTGATGGATGTTAGGATACAAAAAAACTACTATTTATCTATAAGAAAACTCCAGGATGCATACAAATACCGTTCTGATTTTTTAAAAATGTGTCTAGGGGGAAAAAGGTGAAGCTGGAACACCTGGCAAAGAAGTAAGTACTTTTCCATAATAATGAGTTTTCTTCACAAGTTTGTTTTTATCTTTATTCTGGGTTTTTTTTAAAAAAAGTAAAGGAACTACCAGGGTTATCTGCTTGGAAAAGTAGGTAATCAGAGCATTCCAGATCACAGTGATCCTGCCAAGTATGAGAATAAATACATTGTTTCAAAATAAAACATACGGAGGTTTGTGTGCACAGAAAATGCTATGCATGCAAAGAACCGTGCTAGATTCTGATATAATTAAGAATAGCCCCGTGTTTTTGTTTTGTTTTTTGTTTTTTTTTTAATTTGATTTATATGCCGCCCTTCTCCGGAGACTCAGGGCGGCTTACAATGCGCTAAGCAATAGCCTTCATACTTTTGTATGTTTATACAAAGTCAGCTTATTGCCCCCACAAACTGGGTCCTCAATTTACCTACCTTAGAAAGGATGGAAGGCTGAGTCAACCTTGAGCCTTGGTGAGATTCGAACCTGCAATAATTGCAGGCAGCTGGTGTTAATAACAGGGTGCTTTAGACCACTGTACTATCCAAGGCTCGTGTAAGTTGTGAGCAAGGAGAGATTTATCTTCACCCTTTCAATTCTCACAGCTTACCCCTTCCCAACCTCTTGAGAATTGACACATGGGTAAAGTTTAAGGTAAAGAAAATATCTGGTCAACTTGCCTGGTCTTTAAATTGTTCTACCTTTACGCAAACATTTTAGCAAAAGAAAATTAGATTTAAGGTACTATAGGGCTTTATAAAGTCATAAGTATGTAGGCTACCAAGAAAAGGAAAACGGATATTATTTAGAAACATGGGAGGGGGGGGGCGGATTGCTAGCAAGTTATTAGAGCCCAGAAGTTCTCTGCAGAGAAGAAGTTACAACAAAGTCCTTGATGTCTCCTGTTAAAAGGCACTTCAGAAAACAAGGTTGGATGAGATCCTTGGCTCAGATTCTGCAAAGCTGTTGCCAGTTTTAAAAAGGCCGCAGGAAATCTCCCTACACACGATAATAACTGCAGTTGCCTTTTTTTTGACAGGGTCCTGAGGGTGTTAAAGGAGAGAGAGGAACCAGTGGACCCCCAGGACCTCCAGGACCATCAGGTGTTCCCGGCGTGCCTGGACAAGTTGGTCCACCAGGCCAGGTAATTTCCTCCTCCTGCAGAAACTACAATAGGAAATGATAAATTACAATAGGATATGAACATTAAGCCTCAGCAGAAACTAGCATGAAGATGGATAAAGGCTGAAATTCATTATGGGGAGCATGTGTGCATGTATATGCAAAAAGAAAAGAAAAACATAGAACTGAAATTGAAAAGCCAATGAGAGAAGCTGAAACAACAGAAAGAAAGAAAAAACTTTGGAGCAGGATGATTTGCATGTACATGCACACATACGTAAGTAAAGAAAAACATACGATACATAAACCTTTTAAATATGCATTTAAACATTTATGTTCAGAATCATATTTATATAGTTAAGGACAATGTATTAAAATATTGCTCATATAATCAGTAATTAGTATATTGAATAAACTTATCTTTTCATTTAGAGCTTTTCAAACCTTTTTATATGCTGAATTAGTTTTTTTAAGCAGAGCAATTTTCTACGCTGTCAATATCACTAATCCGCTAAAAGAAGTTACCTTTGAAGTGTTCTGCAAGCTTATCACATAAGAACATGAAATGGATGAATGTTTATATTGTATCAATATATATATATGTGTGTGTGTGTGTGTGTGTGTGTGTGTGTGTATGTATGTATGTAGGTCTTTGGTTATTCGGGTTTTCTCCCGTGTAAAATTGGAAGTGTCTTGGCGACGTTTCGACGAAGTCTCATTCGTCATCTTCAGGCTGGTGTTCTCGGCTTCGTGCTTCCAGGAGCAATTGCTGATGATGAATGAGACTTCGTCGAAACGTCGCCAAGACACTTCCAATTTTACGCGGGAGAAAACCCGAATAACCAAAGACCTACATACAAACACCCGTGAAAACCTCAGAAAACATATATATATATAGTGGCAATAAGCCCAACAAGCTGGATTTGAGAACAAAGATTGTTTGATCTTTGATCACAGATCTCCCCAATATTTTCAAACACTTTCAATTAGACTAATTAATTGGGCATTGCCAGTGAAGATGGTAATGAATACAATATATTTTACAGTCAGCAATATAATTTATCAAGTTTGCAGCTAATATGATGCCATTTAAATAGATTATAATCCCATCCCTTCTCTTCATGATCAGTTCCTGTTGACTTGGTATAAAGAAAATTCTATACAAAAAAAATTATCATTATGGGAGTCAGTCAAAATCTTAGATCATCTTTTCAAGAGAACATTTGTAATTAATAAAATATTTTTTGTGAGAATTGATAGTAAATACATATGCATTGCTTTAATCAGGAAGAATTTAGATTTCTAGAAATCAGTTTGAAAGAATAATTGGTGAATTTTGCTCCAAAATTTGCTCATATCACATTTGCTCAGTGATTAATTTTGCTTTGGCTTTGCCAAAGAATTTATCTGAAATGCTCATAAAGAATTTATCTTGAAATGCTTCAAGGTGTTGGTTACCACCTTTAAAGCGCTCCATGGCATAGGGCCCAGTTATCTACGAGACCGCCTTCTGCCACCGACAACCTCCCATCGACCCGTGCGCTCCCACAGAGAGGGTCTCCTCGGGGTGCCATCAGCCAAGCAATGTAGGCTGGTGACCCCCAGGGGGAGGGCCTTCTCTGTGGGAGCTCCTACCCTCTGGAATCAGCTTCCCCCTGAGATAAGAAAAATCCATGACCTCCGTGCCTTCCGCCGGGCCCTTAAAACATTTTTCTTCCAACAAGCCGGGCTGGCCTAAGCGAAGCCTTTTAAATGATTTTAAAGTGGGGTGTTTTTTAAATTTCTGGGCCAAATTTAGATATTCTTTTTAATTGGTTTTTAATTGTTTATATTATGTGTTTTTACTTGGCTGTACACCGCCCTGAGTCCCCAGGGAGAAGGGCGGTATAGAAATCTAAAAATAAATAAATAAATAAAATAAAGAATGTTTATTCTAAGTGTTATGGTATTGCTCATGTGGTTTGTTATTATCTTGAGTTTTCTATCCTTTCTTAGTGGCTGTTTAGGGAACATGTTGGTTGGTGTCAATAGGATACAGTAAATGTCTCTTTCTAGTTCTCTAATAGTACATTTTGCTATTTTCAGAGTTTGCCCGGCCTCCCTGGAATATCTGGCCACAAGGTAAGCAAAAATCTACTACACATTGTATCATATCAGTAGAATTGTAAAAAAAACAAAACCAAAAAACAAGTCAGATGGCACTGCAGTTCTTACTTCTGTCTCAATGGCAGCTGAATTCCCTGTTCCCAGTTTATCAAATCTAGATTGACAGCATTACATTATCATTTTAGAACACAAATATTTTGCAAAAATTGTAAACACATATCCTAGTTAACCATTAGTTAAAATTAGGAGAGTAATTTTCCCCCTAGTTCTGTAAAATTATCTTCTTTGACATGCTTCATGTTATTTGGGAGATAATAATTTCCATTTTTTGGAAATATTGGTCAACATCACATTGAGATCCTTTAATATAATAGTTCTTCCCAAAATTACATTGATGTATATAGTAAGTTGAAAATGAACAAGATTATAATTGGACAAGACCAGAGGCATTCTTCTTGGGCATCATGATATAACTTCAGAAGCTGAGAGACAAAACCAGTTGCAAGATGGTAACCAGGGGTGGGTTCTAATTTTTTTTACTACCGGTTCTGTGGGTGTGGCTTATTTTGTGGGTGTGGCTGGATGGTCATGTGACAATTCTTTAGGATTTAGCAGAGGTACTGGTCTACAAGGCTTTTAACTGTTTGCAGAGCTGTACCGGTCTACTCATTTATTTTTGCAGCCACTGGTCTACCCATTTATTTTTGCAGGCACTGGTCTACTAATGTATTTTTGCAGGCACTGGTCTACCCATTTATTTTTGCAGGCATTTGTTTTTGGAGGCACCGGTCTACCACCAAACTGCCTTTTACCACTGATCAGCTGTAGGGCGGCTCTTTGAAGCCCCACGGCAAGAGTTTAAACAGTTTTTTCCTTTTAGCCCATCAGCTGGGACTCAGGAGACAGCAGTAGATTGGGGGTGGGGCCAAATAAAAGGTAAGAATAACGTGGCGGGGTGTGGGGGGGCAGAACCGGTTCAGTGACATCATATTGTCACCGCTACCAGCTCGGCGGAACCAGGCCGAACCGGGAGGAATCCACCACTGATGGTAACCCATATCTTCACAGAATGCACCTCATAAATTTAGTCTGGACTATATCAAAATCTGTTTAACATTCATCAAAATTAAAACAATTTACTTCAATTTTTTTGTGGCAATACTTACAATAGAAATTACAAAAAAAATATTGACAGGTGTTTATTATTTATTTCAATTGATAAGTCTGTTCATCTTGATCTTAGCAAATAAGAGATAAAAACATAAAACAATAACATCACCATAAATGCAAATTAGCAGCCAGGTCAAAAAATATATAGGCAGCTATGCAAGTATCTCGTAGATTGGACCACATTTCCAACCCCAATACGTATCTATTTTTTATAAATCTAGATTGAATTACAGATGGTATTACCATATATACTTGCAGATAAACTGAGAATTTTAAATCCCAAAATAAACTCCCAAATTGGATTCAGCTTATTCATAAATATACATAAAAAGCAATACTTTTTAAAAGTACCCATATACACTCATGGATAAGTCAAACCAAAATATTATGAAAAGCATGCTACCGTAAGCCAATTGTGAAAATTTTAAATGGAATCTGTTCTTGAAAAGATTATTTATTGATGCAAAATATTAAAACAAATGAAGTTTTTCAGAATATAGTGACAAAAACACTTGAGGGTTGGCTTATCCATGGGTGGGGCATTTTTCATGGTATTTTGGTTAAAAATTTGAGGGTTGGCTTATGCATGGATGGACTCATTAGAGAATGTACAATATATAGTATTTTCTGTGGCTTCCTGGAAAACCTGAATATTTTAACATCCACATTAAGCAGAGATATTGATCTACAATATCTAGGAGGTCTTCCTCAGTCTTTAATATTTTCTACAACAGAACTGAATTTCTGTGTAATTCTCTGCCCAGTGACTTCTCATCCTGTTCTGTTTTAGGGAGAAAGAGGAGAACCTGGATTCAAAGGAGATCAGGTGGGCATTTCTCCCCAGGAATTTAATAATTCAAAATCAATTATTTCTAGAGCTTTGAAGCTCATTATGAAGGCTTTCATGACACAAAATTTGGTCCAATAGGAATCCCATTTTATTGAATATGAATATGACTTTTCACTGAGCCTATCTCTTCTTTCTTTTAGTTATTTAACAATGAGATCTTCAGTGAGGTTTGATAGACCCTAAAGCACAATAGAATCAGGTAATATTGTGTGGCACAACTATTAGCAGATCAATGGCCACTGATATGGATCATCTGCAGTTTATGCCAGGTGTACCATGCATTTGGAAAGCTCCCCAAGTTATCATCCAACATAGCAATCCATATATTAGTAACTCATACAGTATGCCAGAGACCTCTGCATTTGTGCATTCCAGTGGCTGGTTTCTGATCTGTTTTATCACTATGATGAAAAAGACCCTGGAAGACAATGATTCTGGAGTGTAACTCAGTGATTAATTTGGAAATTGCTATAACAGTCATAGCATACTGAAACTTTCCATAAAAAATTAGACAAATGATTTACTTCACCCCTGTCATTAATAAAAAGGAGTGACAGGATGCTGTGCAAGATTCCTAAAACACTCTGGATGGTGTCCTTGCCTCTTGGATCTTAATCTCTGTTTCTAATCCAGAGAAACATCTGCCTTTCTTCTCTCTTTTAACTCTGATTGGATTCTGCTTCTGAAGTGTATATTGTATGGCAAAATCCAGATGTACACCTTGTCATTTGGACTACTTTCATTCTATTTTTTTTAATTTTAATTTTCTTTCAGGGGAGAAATGGTGAACCTGGGCCACGAGGCGAACCTGGGACAGCATCAGTGAGTGAGCAAAAGTATTATTTCATCATTTCATCTTAAAAGCCTAGGAAGGAGAATTTACCCTTGTAAAAGTTTATCAATCAATCAATCAATCAATCAATCAATTTTACTACAGTCATAGACCAGTTGTCCCTGTGAAAGTTTTAACTGAGAAGAGTGAACAATTTTATAAGACAGGGAAATTATTGAATAAAATGTTGGAGTAACAGAACTGTGAAAACTCACTAATCGGGAGTTTTCTTTCTCAAGAAGCAGTTCACATACATGGGCATGGCATTAAGTAATCTGTTAAATTTTGAATGAGTACAAAGAAGGATCCTAGCCTACATCAGACGACTATCATCTTATTCCATTATGTTTGATGTTTATTTTCAATGGTCTATTTTTGTTTTATTTTATTTTATTGCTCATGGTTCCCCATTTCTGTTTGTCTAGAATGTTGAACGTGCCCTAGAAGCACACGGTATTAAGGTAGGAATTCAGTTTCTATCCTCCATCTTATCTCTGTACTGTACATATCACTGTCCCTCCCTCAGAACTCTAGCTGGCTCTGTAAGTGATTCTAGTGGGCGGTGCTCATCTCCGTTTCAAAGCCGAAGAGCCAGCACTGTCCGAAGAGGTCTCCGTGGTCATGTGGTCGGCATGGCTAAATGCCAAAGGCCCATGGAACACTGTTACCTTCCCACCAAAGGTGGTCCCTATTTTTCTACTTTGCATTTTTTACGTGCTTTCGAACTGCTAGTTTGGCAGAAGCTGGGACAAGTAACAGGAGCTCACCCTGTTATGTGGCACTAGGGATTTAAACTGCTGAACTGCCGACTTTTCAATCGACAAGCTCAGCGTCTTAGCCACTGAGCCACCGCATCCCTCTCAATGTAACTTATATACAGTTTAAAGTAACTGTAACATGGGAGTCTTGTTTATGTCTGAGCCGAATTTCCTCAGTGCCATACTGAAGTCGAATTAGGTTGGTGCCATCATTCTCTCTCATTTTTAAATAAGTTTAAGGAATATTAGTTTCTAAATGTTTGAATTTTAGACTGTGTTCAGTGATTCTTCTTTGCTTCCTCATAGATTTCCCTGCTCCGAGAGATCACTGGTGCTTATGACGGCAGCTCAGATCAGCTACTGCCTGTCCCTGACCGCCGGAGAGGACTGAAGGGTGAGAGAGGAGATCCAGGAGAAAGAGGGCCACCAGGGAAGGAGGTAAGGCTGAGTTCTTCATACATAAATATTAAGTATATATTTTGTTGTTCTTTTTAGTCTAGCTGGGGAAAGCTCTTCACACATATACAAACAAAACTCTAAACTCAGTATGCATAATATTTTCCTGAATATTGTGTCCTAAACCCAAATACCACGTTGATGATGTAGACCAGGGGTCAGCAACCTGTGGCTCAGGAGCGGCATGTGGCTCTTTCATTCCTTTGCTGCAGCTCCCTGTCACCGGTCAGCACAACAATTTTGAGAGGAGCTTCCAGTTGGGCTTGGGGGGGAAAGCAGGGCTTGCCAGGAGGAGATTCTATGGTAAAGGGTGGGTTTTGCAATCAGCTCCACAATTGATAGGGCTTTCAGTTAGGACTGGTAGAGGAAAAAGAATGCCGCGCTAAGAGGAGACGCTATGATGGGGAAAACAGACTTCCGGTCAGCTCCAGAATTGAACGGGGGGCTTCCAGTTAGGATCTTTGTGGCTCTTTGAGTGTTTAAGATTGCCGACCCCTGATGTAGACAAACAGATTCAACATCAATTAATATGTTATATCAATTATATGTTAGTATTCCTATAGTATTATTTAGAAAAAGTTCACTAAAAGTGGGGCAGATACCTCAGGCAACCAATTCACTACTTTCCTAAATGTTTAAATTCTGTGATAAAAGGCCAGTTTTGAATTGAGGCTCTCAGTTGTGAATTACAATGTTTGAAGAATAAAATATGAAATAGTAAGTTGTAGTACAGCAGACCTGGGTGACTTCTGTGAAGTTGTAACTCAGCTTTGCAATTCTATGGAAGGCAGCAAAGGTTTTTCATGACCCTCACCAGATGGGTGTGCCTGAAACTTTGCATGGTTTGGGTAAGTTTTAAGAAATAGGAAATTCAAACTTTTAGTATTCATTGCATCCCAGCGGCCAGTTTCTCATAGGGTTCTTTACATACTTTCATAACAGAAAAAGAGTCCCAAATCTGATCCACCTTTTGTTTCTTGGACTTTAAAGCACATTGGACAATGAGCACATTGTCAGGACAATGAGCACATTGAATCACACTTGAAAGCACCTGGGTGTCCTATTTTGCTCAGTTAAATAAGGTGAAGCATTGGATTAAGACACCTTTAATACCCCCCTCAGAATACCCTTTATGGAGAAGGTTGTTTTGCCTACGTTACGCTTTGTATTGGAAGAAAGAGCTAAATTGACTGAGACAAGACTGATTTACTATATTTCTAATGCTTAGATGTCAACTGGTCTCTCCACTCAAAATGAATGGCCTGCCAAGATTTTATGCAGCCCTAGTTCTGTGAAATCTCATTTACAAGTTTCTGGGCTTTTTTTCTTCTAGCAGCCAGTAGACTCTGTGGTACCCATTGGGAGACTAAGATAGATCTATTTCTGCCTTATAAGGCTTCATCAGTTAGCCACACCCTCATCTCATGTATCCTCCCTGTAAAGGTACAATATTGGTTTTTCTTTCTTTTTCGTAGGTTTTATGTGTATTTCTCATTATACATGATACATGAGATGAGGGTGTGGCTTTTATATATATAATTACCAGCTGCTGATTTTGTGGACAATTTTCCAGTATCTGCAATAAAGCAGTCTTTAAAGAAAAAAAAAGGCTATGTCCTTGAATCTCTGCCTAATAAGCTTTCTGTTCCAGAATCGGCCTAAGTAAAGCCTGACTATTTCTTGTAGGGTCTCATAGGCTTCCCTGGAGAAAGAGGAGCAAAAGGAGATAAAGGGAATGAAGGACCACAAGGACCACCAGGACGTGCCATCGGAGAGCAGGGGCCAAGAGGATCACCTGGGCAGTCAGGGGAGCCTGGGAAACCTGGAATTCCAGGGCTGCCAGGCCGGGCAGGAGAACTTGGAGAAGCAGGGAGGCCTGGAGAGAAAGTAAGCAGAAGTATGAGCCCCAACTGAAAAGCTAAAAAAAATCATCAGGAGTAGTAAAATAGTCTTGATTTGCTCTTTGTGTGAATGCATGCTTTGATTTTATACATTTCGACAATCTTGGCTTTAGAGGGAACCTCTTCAATGGGATTGTCTATTATAAAACACATCTGAATACTTGTTTGTTCATCGCAGAACCTGAATGTATTTATTTATGTCACTATAAAGTTCTGTAACTGACAAATACAAAACAATATACATAATAACAGTAAAACCATTTAAAGTACCTATAATAGTTCCTCACCACAATGGAGGAAAAAAAAATCATACGACAACCTAAAGTTCCCTAGAAAGCTTCATGAATTCCACCCCCCCACCCCCCCAAAAAAGAACCCACTTTACATTTCTAAGCTTAAACTGAGATTAGAGAATGTTAGAAGTCATGCGACTATATTGATTGTTTATCTCTTTTTAAAATGTTATTTTTGTATTTCAGGGTGACAGGGGTGAGCAGGGTACAAAAGGAGAACAGGTGAGTAGGAGAAAAAGTCCTTTTGGAGTAGGGATAAAAAACACAGCTCTTTGTGATTTTATAGACCAATGTGACTGTTTTGGCCATGGTATAAAATTGGTTTTCTATTGTCTTCTATAATATTTTTAGATTCTCCTATCTAGTGGCTAGTAGGAGATTCTGGAAAATTGAAATACTAGGGATGCTTGTGTGCTCTGTACTTCACTAGATCCTGGGGTTGCACTGACAGGGCCATCTTCTGCCTTTATGGACAATCTATCCATCCCACCCAAAGATATGAATGCCAGGCTGCATAGCAGGTCACCCTGGCTCAGTAGAAAGCCCTTGCCCTATGCAGAAATGATGATCTGAGAGTAAATTATAAGTACTTCTAGGACCTGTCACAGTTACCAGCCTTATAGCCAATTCCAGCAGCTGGAATTAAAGTTCTAGAACTGCATACACATAGCCAGGAGACTACTTATATCAACCCACAAAAGTTCTCCATTTGCTGGAAGCAGTTTTGCATTTTACTCCTACCCTGTGCTCTTGACTTAGACTGAATTACTGCAGCTCAGAGTTAATATATATAGAATATCATTTTCTGTGTTTCATTCCTGAGCCATGCTTCACGTCTCCCCTTTCATCTTCAGAAGAATTCTATGAGTAAATGCACACACAATGATCTCCTATCTGTTGCTATCAATACTGGCAACTCCACATGCAAGTGCACGCATGATGTTTGCCTGGCTCTTTGTGCTGGCAACTTAGTACATACCTTCATTTACTTATTCTTGAACCTTCATCATTGGTTGTTGCATCCCTCATGTTACGTGCAGCTAAACCAGTGGTTCTCAACCTGTGGGTCGGGACCCCTTTGGGGGTCGAACAACCCTTTCACAGGGTTGCCTAAGACCATTGGAAAACATATATTTTCAATGGTTTTAGGAATAATTTTATGGTTGGGGGTCACCACAACATGAAGAACTGTGTTAAAGGGTCGCGGCATTAGGAAGGTTGAGACCCACTGAGCTAAACCATAAAATACCGTAGTATTCTCTAGTGGTCTCTTTAGATATGCAAACTTAAATTTTCTTGAAATGGAACAATGTAGAGAACTTTGCAACATTCTATTCCTGCTTTACATCATGTTGATTCCAGTGTTCCAGATATCATGTTTTAGGTAGAGGTACATCCCTTAAAATATGATACCAATATTTTTTTAAAAAATTGAGTGAACAATCAGTGGGAAAAGGATTTCCATATGTGTTTCTAGATCTATTATGTGTCTGCTCTGCATTACCCCCCAATTAGTTTTCACACTGATTCCCCCACAGATGTTTATAGTCAGTTTTCAAGTAATCACAGTCCTCTACATATGTATGCACACACATACAGTGTGTGTGTGTGTGTGTGTCCAAATAATAAATTGACATTTAGAGCCCTGCTCAAAGCAATGTTTCTTTGAGGAAATTGGAAACTGTGAAACCCCTTCTACCATTGCTTTTCTAATCTAAAATTCATTGACCTAGAAATCACTTGTCTTGCATCTTTTCACTTGTTTTTTAAGGTGTCTAGATTCTGTTATAGTTTTTTGTAAGTAAACTGCAGTTAGTCTGAAAAATAACTCATGATCTCTGATCTTTTCTCTTTAAAGTCAATGTAGAAGGTTTGTAGCTGCAACCCATGGAGAGGCAAAAGAGAAGTGACCTCTAGCAATGGTGCATTTTGTTGATTTTTACCTGGTATTTCTTGTCCACAGGGTAGAGATGGCCCACCAGGTCCTCCAGGACCACCAGGACCCAAGGTCTGTTGGATTTAAAATAATTTGGCTACCAAATTACAAAAGATTAAGAAGTTAATGTTTGGATCTTTAAGAAGATGACTACATGACTGCTATATTTTCCAATCCTTATATTTTATAATTCTATGGAAGGAAACTGGTGGATATTTGAGGTATATCTGTCTTGAAGAGATCAAGCAACCATGAGACAGCTATTCTTTTGTGTTTCTTTCCCCTGGAAAGAATGGATGGGTTTACGACATCACCATGAATTGAGCTCAGCTTGAAGTATATTTTACTTTATCCTAAGAAGTATTTTCCTAAACTGATAAAATTCATACAAAAATGGCTGTTTTGCAAGCCATTCACTTGTCAAAATGAAACAGAAAAGAGGGGCTCAGTGTGATGCTTCTGTTTATATTTCATGTCATATTGAACACTGCCAATCTAGTATTTAATGGCTATGTCTAGGAATTTTGCCCATTTTAGTTAAGGAGGGCTTTTGTGGAATAATCATTCCAAGCTTCATATGATGCTAGTACGAGCAATCTTTTTTTAATTATCCATAGGATTGAACTGAAATTTGGGTTGTTGCCTGGGAAAATTGATAGATTCATCAAGCACATGGATCTTTCAATATTTATTGTTTAAATATGAACAATCCCAACTTCAGTTACTGTATATGTGTATGTGAAAGCCCTTGGTATATGATAATCATGCACTTTCTGGGGGAAAGTTGAAATGTCATTAAATCGGAGCGGTTCTATAGCTGCGTTGAGAATGTGATTTTTGTTGAATATTGTGGTCACAAACAGGAATCTATAATAGTTTGTATGAGAGAGAGGCAGAGGCTGTCAGACAGACTGATGACAAGACTGACATATTTATGTGCTTTCAGGTAGATTCAACAATAGAAGGGAGCGTCTCTGGATTTCCTGGGGAACGTGGACCTACAGGACCCAAGGGAAGCAAGGTTAGTAAATGTCCCCCCCTCCCCCTTTGTTATTTTTTTCAATTGAATTATCTTCCTATATAGTGTGATTGGGAACCATTATTTGTTTAGTCTAAGGGATTGCAATGGAAGGATTCAATATTTCTGTGATCTTGCAATCATATACTACCTTCTAGTTGCTGTCTTTGTTTTAAAATGTGTATATAAAAGAGCAACGGTGGCGCAGTGGTTAAAATGCAGTATTGCAGCCAATTCAGCTCACTTCCAGGAATTTGATCCTGATCAAGGATGACTCAGCCTTCCTTCTGAAAAAAAAAATGAGGACTCAGATTGTTGGGTGCAATAGGCTGACTCTTAGAGAGGGCTGTAAAGCACTATGAAGCAGTATATAAGTCTAAGTGCTATTGCTATTGTTATATAAACCATATTCACTAATTAACTGCATGACTAATTTGACCTTAACATTTGATATTTATTGTTGAGAAAAAAGCAGGAGTTGTATTTTTAACAAGAGATATTCTGCTCTCTTCTGTGAGCAGAACCTCTTTTGGTCGTAAATGGGTTATTAACATACCGTCCCAGCTACTGAGAGTCTGTTGATCATTGTTTTGATAGCAGGACATTTCCCCCATCCTTTTGTTTTAGTAAAGGCCTTGTACTTTAAGGCTTGGAGGTAATCATTCCTTTTTTTATTCTTCCACAGGGAAGCCCAGGAGAAGATGGTGTAAAGGGCTCCAGAGGCGATAAGGTCTGAATGTAGTAAGTTTCTCATCTCTGCACTTCTCCAGCTGTCCTTGTGTCTGTTCTGTGCCTCCACTTGCGAGAGGGAACTCTTCTTTCTTGCAAGTGTTTGACTTGATCTTGCTTTAATATTATTTTGTTTCTTGTCTCTTTCATTGTCTTAATGAATAATTCAGCAGCCCCAAGGGGTCTTTTATTCACAAAGGTGAATAAAAAATACACCTGCTGTGGCTCAGAAGTTCGGCCTATTTGAAACCCAAATAGCTTGCTTCCACCAAGTTTCAGCCAGGGTGTTATGGGGCAGGTATGGCAAGGCTGGTGCAACTTGTCCCTTTCTCTCTTTCTTCTCCACATGGCCTGTTCACCAAGCCACCTAACCAATCTTCCCAGTGCTTTCCTTCCCCTGTTCCCAGTTAACAATTGCTACGTATCACTGCCCTTGAATGAATTGTGCTATATCTGACTAACCTGCCTAACCTCTCCACTATCTCTTGCAATGATTTGTACAGCTCTCATTTTTCATCATCAGAGCAATAGTGCAGTGAGTAAGAGTGAGATAGTTTTGTCCACCAAGATTACTTATCTCCTTTGATTGTATTGCCATTTCTATTAGTGACCATGAATTTTCTGCGAGAATCTTTTGCCATTGGTTTACATTATGCTTTCTTTTGGAGCTGAGGCTGAAAATGTTGTGGGGTTTTTTCGTCTGTTTGTTTATAATTACAGACCAATTTTCTGTAATCAGACTAGAAACTATGTATTGGCTCCATTTCTGTCTGAAATATTTAAAATGCTATGAAATGGTTATCTCAAGATATTGATGAAGGAGTCAAGGAAGAGTTGGGTAATCTTTTTGTGGCAAAACCCTGTGGGACAGGGACAGTGGCAGAGGGATAGTGACATTATTCACAATCATTTATTAAATTTTATGGTTGTTAATGGTATTGTTTACTTGTTGCTTCGTACGTCTTCCAGATTCACAATTGCTTAAGTTGGGAAATCATAAACATTTCATAAATAAATAATCACATCATGGAAGTGGCCTCCTTTTATTATTATTATTTAAATTATACTGGGTTTTTATTTTATTCTTTGTGCTATTTTGCATTTAAGAAACACTAAGGAAGAAACTATAGTTAAGGATAACACACTAATAGAAATTCCTTGAACCTAATATGTAGTTAAAAGCATCAAATCCATTGCCTTCAATAAAACCTAGGATTCTTATCTTTTTCAGAATTGCTTCCAAGGAGTATATAGGAGATCTCAGCCTTTCAGTAGCCTTTGTAGAAGGCAAAGGAGAAAGGCAGAGCTCTCCTTGGCTTGGCAGGCTTTCTACTTTTGGTTGATCAGAGCCAGGGGTGTCAAATATACAGGCATCACCAAAAAGAGGACAAAAAGCCACACAAATTTCATAGAAAATTATTAAGCTTATGCATAAATGCAAAGTTACAAATAATTACTAGTTGAAATAGAAATATATTTCAACAGAACAGGAACATCTAGAGCAGGGGGGTGAAACTGGCGGCTTGCGGGCCAGATGCATCATGCATAGGCCACGCCCACCCCAAGTCCACAAAGGGGAGAAATGTCGTGAAATGTCATGTGACAACAACATGATGCAGCAAGTTTGACACCCATGATCTGAGCTAACCAGTAGAAATTAAACTAGGCATCGTAGTGCAATCAGTGATCCTGGCTTGTGTGATATGGGGAGTTGACACCATAGAGTTGCCAATTTTCCTTTTGTGATGTCATGCCATTTGGGTTGCAGGGTGAAGATGGTCAAAAGGGGGAGAGAGGTGAAGCTGGTGAAAAGGGCAGAGATGGCACTCCAGTGAGTATCAATGACGCATCATTGTCAAAATGACAGCTGTTGAAACAAAGTAATTCTGACATAAACATTTATTCTGTTTTTTAACAATGAACGTCTTACTTTCGGAATGGGCCCGTTCTATCACCATGCATAATTATTATTGCATTTTACCACTTTGGCTTTGTTGTCTGCTACTTATTCTCCATCTTCTGCAGGGACTTCCAGGAGAGAGAGGCCTTCCTGGGTCAGAAGGGAAAGCGGTAAGTAAAAGGTTCAGCCTTTTGCAGAGAAAATCCTATGGTACAGGGGAAAAAAGAGAGGCAGGAGAAGACAGCAAAAGAAAAGGAGTATTGTTGGAATTCTATATGAGAGAATGTGTCAGGGAGCTCAGTGAAAACCACAAGTCGCAAAGAAAAGGTACGCTTCCTATATCCCACAAGACGACAGTATTTAATGGAAGGGACCTGGAGCACACCCACTCTGCTGAAAGGTAGGGCAGAAACAACTGGAGACAACTTGTCTCTCCATGAAGAACATTCTGTTTATTAGAACTACAATGTCTTAGTAGCACTGAGAAGCCAGGATACATTTTCTTTATGAACCACGTTTGAAACTGGGGCCCGAGTGGCGCAGTAGACTAAGGCACTGTGGATTAACATTCAGCAGCCTGCAATTACTGCAAGTTCAAATCTCACCAGGCTCAAGGTTGACTCAGCCTTCCATCCTTTCTAAGGTAGGTAAAATGAGGACCCAGTTTGTGGGGGCAATAAGCTGATTTTGTATAAATATACAAAAGTATGAAGGCTATTGCTTAATGCATTGTAAGCCGCCCTGAGTCTCTGGAGAAGGGCGGCATAAATTTTTTTTTAAGAAAAACCTAGTTTTCACGTGTTTCATTAATAATAATTAGTTTTAAGTGTAAATCATTTCTAGATCTCTTCTTGCTAAACTCTTGTATAATTGGATCTGATGTATTGTTTGCTTTCCAGTGCCTTGGTAGACCATATTCAGCTTAGAAGGCCTCAACAGAAGGGTTTTGCTTACTCTTTGTCACTTATAATTATAGTTTTTTCTTACATATGTCCAGTACATCTATAAACAGACATGTGAGTTATTGTACAAAATCTATAGAAATATTCAAGCATCTGAACAAGAGATATAAATATATTGGAATCAATCAACTAGTCCATGATGACATTTTGTTTCTTTTGTTTGATTGCTTTTTAGCCTGGTCAAGTGGTTAAAGTACCAGATTATAAATCAGGAGGCCAAAAAGCCAGGACCTCAAGTCCCACTTTAGCTATGAACACTAGCCTGGTGATTTTGGGCCAGTCATTCTCTCAACCCAACCCACATCACAAGATTGTTGTAGTGGGAAAAAAATAGTAGGAGGAATTTGCTCACCACTTTGAGTTATTTTTAAAGATAATAAAGGCATGATAGAGATGGATGCATGGATAGATTAAATTAGATAAGATTAAATTAAATTAAACTATTTAATTTAAACTAAATTAAATTAAAGACTTAAATTATAGAATGAAAATGTTAGGCTTACTATCATAACATTGGAGTTTATGAATTTGTTTTAGGTATCAGAATCGGCTTAAAATCCTTCCATTCAAGAACCACTTTTGGTTACTCCGAGTTTCCATCATTTCAGAGAGAAACAGTGGCGGGGGTAGTATAATGAATGGCAGTTATTAAACAGATAAAAATTGGACAATTCTGCAGAACGTGTGCAGAACATCCAAATATCTGCAGTAGGCTCAGTTGCCAACAGGTGTGCATGTTGCTCTGAAGCACCTTGTTGTACTGTTGTTGGTGCCTCCACATCCTAAACATGCATTTTTCTGGGGTCCCATTGCTAACATTCCTCCAGGAGATGCTAGTGGATGCAGCAACGAGAAGACCCTCCCTAAGAAAGTTCTTTCAGATGACAACAGTCCATCACGCTTCCTTGTGGTTGTATTTTACATAGCTGGTTCATGTGTCTGTATATGTTCTTGCCTCCATCTAGGGCTTACAGGGTATTAGAGGGCCCCCCGGCCCAGCTGTAAGTAACTTTTATACCTAAGCTGCAGCAGCCCTGAGTCCTTGACTGTGGTTGGCTTTCCCTGCCCGCTCTCTTTCTTTTTAGCGCAGAATGAACTGCTCTGCCTTGCCGTTTTGTGAGGCCATCCAAAGCTTGCTTCAGATATTGCTCTGGGTCTCACTAACTCTTTGGGTCTTTGCCTTGGATCTTTGCAGGGCTTGCCAGGTTTCCCTGGAGTTCTGGGCAGACCGGTAGGTGCTCCTTTCCCCTTTCCCTCTCCTGTATCTCACCCACATCCCACCTTGCATGTAGCACAATGCGTCTTCTTACTAATCACGGGGGTGGGAGGATGAGGTTGTATTGCAGGGCTAATTAGCATGGTCAGCTTTGCTAAAGGAAGAGAGAGACCCTGGCATGGTGACCAAACCTGAGTTCAACAGAGGGACTCAAAGCAAACTGCTTAAGTTCTTTTTTCATTTGTCAAATGCAAGATGTAATAATGAAGCTCTTGTAATATTTTTAAATCAGTTTGTGAAAGGAATGAATGTATAGTATTAATAGTAATAAAATATTATGAATTACACACCAGTGTTTAATAATAACAGTAACGCAGCATAATATATGTGTGTATGTGTACATTTATTTCACAATATTTTAGTATTTGTATATTATTTTAGAATTTAAAATTGAAGGACTATAGAGCAACCAGGAAATGGCAGTCACATATTACCCCAATGTTTCAACTAGCTCTCTCCATCATCCTATTATATCCAGAAAAGTGACATTTGGACAGTACAGCTCTGCAAAAGTATTGCTGTCATGTATGCAAATCATTGTGACATATCTGTATGTACCATAATTTCCCACGCTATATTCTCTCTATATAGAAAAAGGTAGATGTCACAGCAAAAATGAGTTGATAAAAATGACTCTGAACTTGCTCTTAATGGGGAGTTCACCAGAACAAGACGTAAGGAGGCTCAAATAATTAATTATTCCAGACCTGTTATCAGCTGATATTATTAGAGTGTAACAATTAGACTTTAATAGTCAATATTATTTAAAATTCTAGAATAAGCAACATTTGGTTTTTCAGTGATCCGGATTGTATGGAATGGGTAAAGATCTCATTTGAAGTCAAGCATTTTGGCAAATCTATTTTATGGTCCTTCAGTTCTAAAAAGAAAAAAGAAAGAAAAAACTACCTCAGATGTATATCAGTACCACATCTACCACTGAGAATGTCTTTTCATTTCAACAGGGAAATCCAGGGGATCCTGGATCACCAGGCCCTCCTGTAAGTAAACCTGGTTCTTTTCTTTAAAAAATATTACACCACAGTATCCACCTCGTTGAGTGGATATAAGAAAGTTTATAGAAAAATGTGGGTCTCCCACTGTATTGGATACTCTTATAAGACTTTGAAATAGGCTCTTAATAGCAGATAGCAAACCCAGTTGGTCAAGGACAGAATGGCATGCATTTTATGGATGATTTCTAATTAAGTTGTCTTTGCAATTCTATGCCAGTCTTGTCATTTTCTCAGAATTGTTGGGCTAATTTATCAATGCAGAAGCAATGGATAAAAGTTGTCTTCTTATCACTAAAGATTCATTGAATTCAGAACATGAATTGTTTTGGTTTAAGGTTCGTTGGTAAATGAGGTTTTGTTCAGGTCAGTAAATAGACAGTTTTGATTGAAGTTCATTTATATAGAAATGTATATATCTTAGGGTGGTGGGACTTTTTTTTATAAAAGCAACCTTATCTTCAAAAAATGCCAATAATACAGTAAAGACAAGTTAGCATGCCATATACAATATTTGAGTTAACTTAGTCATACTTGTGCTTTGACTACTGGAAATAATTGTCTTTTGTTTTCCTTCAGGGTCCTATCGGCCCACCTGGCACTCAAGGCATACCTGGAATAAAGGTATGTGACCTGATTTGATTGCTGGCTAGGGAATTCTGGAAGTTGAAGTCCACAAGTCTTAAAGTTGCCAAGATTGGACACCCTTGCTCTAAAGCTTGTGGAATCTTTCTTCAAACTGGTGGCACTGAAAAGACAGCATGCCTCTCAGAATTTCTAATGTTATGCTATATGATTTACCTACATTATCTTCTGTAGAAATTGAAACATTCAAAACTCAGTTTTGTCTCAAACACGAGTTATAATGTGAAAGTTTCAGTTTTTATTTGTTTACTTACAGGGAGACGTAGGAGAACCTGGGTCCAGCACACGAGTAAGTAGTTTTTTCGGTTTCCCAAACACACATTGTAGTAACTCAAAAATGTTGTGGCCTACAGCTATTTCAAGGATTTGTTCATTGTCAAAAAATTACAGATAGTCCTCAATTTAGGACCACAATTAGGACAGGAACTTCAGCAATTAAGCAAAGCAGTTGTTGAGTGAGACATTACATGATTGCTTCACTCAACAAGCACAATCCCGGCACTCCCAATTGCACTCATTAAGTGATCTTGCGGGTCATTCAGTGTTAAGGACTCTCCGGTGCTTCAGAAGAGGTGGGGAAGCCCCTATGGGTCTCCACTCAAGAGCTGAAAAGCCTCCCTGCTGAAATCCAAGTAGGATTTTCAACCTTGAGCCTCAAATACACTTGCACACAGCCTGTACTGGGTCTTCCCAGACTTCCTCCATCCCCTGAGGCACCCCGTGCTCTTTTCCTTACTGTGCTTTTTCTGTGATCAGAAGCTGGAAATCCTCCCTGCTGAAATCTAAAGAAGATTTTCAGCCTCTAAGCAAAAAGAGACTTGTGTGCAGTCTGCACTAGGCATCCCTGGGCCTCCCCTACCTGTCTGAAGCATTCTATGCTTCTTAGCACTGCCTCTCCACTTTCTGCTTGAATTTTGGCTCCCTCCCATCTCTAGGGGCTGGCTGCAAGAGCTGCCTGCCAAAGGAGTTCAGTTCCTTCATGTATGGAAGGAAACTCTAGCAGGCTGCACGAACTTCAGTATTTGAGCCCCATTTCTGCACTCCATCAATGTGTTTAGCTCCCTTGGCAAGCAGCTTTCTCAGCCAATCCCAAGAAATGAGACAGGGTCTCACAGCAGGCAACAGAAGCTTGCAACCCTTTCCTGCCCCATTGACTGGCAGGGAAACTGGCAGAGAAGAATGCAAATGGTGTCACATGATTGTGAGGCACTTGGTAACCAGTTGAACAGATTACCAAGCACCCAGCTCGTGATCAGCTGAGCAGAGGTGTGATTTTGCAACATTTTTGATGGCCAGTACTCTTTCTGAGCCATTATATTATTGGACCATCATTACACAAATGATCGTAAGTCTAGGAGTACCCGCATAGATACATTTTGTGAATTTCCCTTCTAAAAATCGGTATTTCCAAGGTCTGGGAAAGGGTCAGGATGGGAAAGTCATGCAATAGATCTGATTGGATGCCTGTTGATAACTTTGATCAAAGTGGGTTTTTTTTTTCCTTGTAGGGTATGCCAGGCCCTCCAGGAAATGTGGGATTCCCAGGACCATCAGGATCTCCTGGGCCTGTGGTAGGTTGCAAATATCCTGCTTTAGTTTGAGAGAACTATTCAATTCCTGAACTGATCCATGTTTCTTGTTGGGCTGTTTTTTTAGGGTCCACAGGGCCCTCCAGGGTTACCAGGACAAGTGGTAAGTTGCTTCTGCTCCTTCTTCTTCTTGGTGGTTCAGTTTTCCATGGGTCATCATTTCATACTCTGTATCAAATTACTGTTTCTTCTTAATGAATCAGGCTTTAATGTTCCTATGAACTGTAACTATTCACTAGGGTGAGCCAGGGAAACCAGGTGTACCAGGAAGAGATGGAGTGTCTGGAAAAGAAGGGGAGTCTGGACTGCCTGGGAAAATGGTACGTTGCTGTGTGAAACTGCATAATTCTTCTCCATGCATTTAAGCAGTTTGGAGGCTATCCAATTCCATTAGATTAGGGTGGCTTTCAGAGTTAAAAGGTAATAAAATATTGAAGCGGGCAGTGAAAAATACAAACCATGCCTATCTGAAAAAAAGACAATTCCTCACACAAATAAAATTATACAGGGGCACACCCATTCTTATCCAAGTCCTGGGAAAAGAGCTAGGTTTTCAGAGATCTCTTTAACATCAGCAGGTTGGGAGCACACAAATCTCGGGAGTGGGGATGCTATTCCAAAGGGCAGGCATCCAACAGAGAAGACAGAGTTCCTGTTGGGTGCCAATATATTACATTATCTAAGGGAGCAAGACTAAATCGACTCTGCCTGATAGGCAGAAAACATTAGACATAAGCAGTCTTGCAATTTAAAAAAAAAATTTTTTTTTTTAATTTGATTTATATGCTGCCCTTCTCCGGAGACTCAGGGCGGGTTACAATGCGCTAAGCAATAGCCTTCATACTTTTGTATATTTATACAAAGTCAGCTTATTGCCCCCACAAACCGGGTCCTCATTTTACCTACCTTAGAAAGGATGGAAGGCTGAGTCAACCTTGAGCCTGGTGAGATTCGAACTTGCAATAATTGCAGGCAGCTGGTGTTAATAACAGGGTGCTTTAGACCACTGTACTACCAAGGATCTTTTGACTTTTAAAACACGAGCGACACTAAAGATGATCTCATATCTCACCCAGGGTCACGGGATAGAGAGAAGGGTAGCATATACATTTAATAAATGAATCTGAATATAATGGGACATGTCTCTAAACAAACATGCATAGAATTGCATTGCCAGTGTGGGATGCAGCAGCCTAGCGTAATCTGTGCTTCTGTCCTCCTAAAGGAAAAAAAATGTTTTTGTTAATTGCTTTGTAGGGTATTCCAGGGCCTTCAGGACCTGCTGGTCCTAAAGGGGAGCCTGGAGATGCTGGGTCCCCAGGACAGGTGAGAGGCAACCTTTCCTTTCTTTATGCTCGATAGCTTACATGTTTTCTTTTTGCTCCCTTCTCTGTTTAGTAAATTTTTAAAAATACATTTTTGCTTTTAAGTTTTGAATGATTTAAAAACCCAATGGCCTGTCAAAGCAAAACAGGTGGTCCTCTACTTATGACCATAATTGAACCCAAAATTTCTGCTGCTGAGCAAGGCAGCTGTTAAGTGAGTATTGCCCTATTTTTGCCCTATTTGTTAAGTGAATCATTGCAGTTAAGTGAATCACTTAATGTGGTCATTAAGTGAATCGAGCTTCCACCATTGACTTTGCTTGTCAGAAGCTGTCTGGAAAGGTTACAAATGGTGATCATGTGACCCTAGAACAGGGGTGGGCAAGTGTGGCCCTTTTACAACCTGTGGACTTCAACTCCCAGACAGCTTGGCTGTCTCAGGAATTCTGGGAGTTGAAGTCCACAGGTTGTAAAAGGGCCACATTTGCCCACCCCTGCCCTAGAACATTGCAGCCATCATAATTAACATGCTAGTTTCCAAGTGCTCAAACTTGATTCCGTGACCATGGAGATGCTGCAATGATTGTGTGGAAACCAGTCATAAGTCACTTTTTTCAGTGCCATTGTAATGTCAAATGGTCACTAAATGAATGGTTGTAAGTTAAGGAGTACCTGTAATTAAAGTTTGTTTTTCAAACCAAACATGTTTTAATAGCTCTACAATAATAGGAGAGCTGTTCTATATTAGACCAAAGCCTGTCAATTTTAATATTCTGTTTCAACATAGCTTGGCCAGTTAAATCCTTGTAGGGCATTTCCAGCAGAAGATAAGTACAATAATACCCTCCTGCTCATGTTTCCCAATAGTGGCTACTGAGAAGGAATATGACAATCTCGGCTAATAGAGGTGACATAAATATCACAATAGCTGTTATCCTCCATATTTATATTTTTATTAGCTGTCTCCTTAGACAAATTTCATAAGCATCATGCACTTGAAGAACTGATTTTTTGCAATAGTTGAGTTACATCATAATCTAATCAAAGTCATCAATCAGTATCTATCTTTGTTCCTTTTAATCTTTTCTTTTGATATGTATTTTATATGTAATTATGTCAAACAGTATAGACCTATTAAACATTTTTAATATTAGCTGTGTTGTGTGCTACTTTGATTAATCCTAAAATATGTTATTTAGCAATTGCAATAGCACTTAAACTTATATTCCATTTCACAGTGCTTTATAGCCTTCTCTAAGAGCTTTATCGAGTCAACATATTGGCCCCCAACAATTTGGGTCCTCATTTTACCAACCTCAAAAAGATGGAAAGCTGAGTGAACCTTGCCTAATGTCCATTTAGCATGGACATTATAAAACTACCTTTATTTTAAGGCTCAGGAGGAAAGAATATATAGTGTGTGGGCTAAATATGATGCAAATACTGTGTTTCCCCAAAAATAAGACCCTGTCTTATATTTTTTGAACCCTGAAATAAGCACTTGGCCTTATTGCCATGCACTCAAAAGCCCAATTGGGCTTATTATCAGGGGATGTCTTATTTTGTGGGAAACAGGGTAGTTTTTAGAATGGAAGAGATATATGTTTCTTTATTTCCAGCGACTGGCATTCTTTAGGAGAGATTATAGAACCATTACATTTTGTGAACAACTATATGGAATGTATTTTTTGTTAACAGTAATATTGTCATCCTTTGTTTTTCGGACCATTGTTTGAAGTATGGAAAACATGATAGGATCTTAGGATTTCTTTTTCATTATTATATTGCTATTTTTTTTATTTTTAATTTGATTTATATGCCGCCCTTCTCCGGAGACTCAGGGCGGCTTACAATGCGTTAAGCAATAGCCTTCATACTTTTGTATATTGCCCCCACAATCTGGGTCCTTATTTTACCTACCTTAGAAAGGATGGAAGGCTGAGTCAACCTTGAGCCTGGTGAGATTAGAATTTGCAGTAATTGCAGGCAGCTGAATGTTAATCACAGTGCCTTAGTCTACTGCGCCAGTCAGGCCCATTTCTTTCCTTATTAACATAATGATAAGATTTAAAGGACAGAACTTTATTATTAATTGCAAAAAAAAGTAGAAAAAGTATTTCATCCCTCGTTTTCTATTGTCTTAAACTATTTAGTTTTTCTTAGCTATATATCTAATTTCTGCATTCATTTTTTAGAATAAAACTTTATAACAAATGTTTTGATATCATTTGGTCCTGTTAATCTTTCTTCTTATTCTGATTGATTATTATAGACTATAGTGGGGCCTCCTGGAGTGAAAGGTGAAAAGGTAAGCTAAAAATCCACATAAATAAATACAGAAAATGAATACAATATTATTCGGGGCATAAGAACTTACAAAAAAATCAATTAAATATTCATTAGTTGCTTCAAAATTTCCAGATTTTGGCTCACAACATCCTGCAAAAATTAGTTCTTGATATTTATAGTAATATTGTTAAAGATTATAATTACAATAGTACAAACTGAAAAAAGATAAAAGAATATAAAAGAAGAGAAAGTGCAGAAAAGAAAGAAAAGAAAAAAACAATATATTGGAGAAAAAGAAAAGAAATATATAAAGAAGTGATTTCTCACTTTCATCACAAGTATAAACAATTTCAGTAATTTATCACCTCTTAAAATATAACAAATACTGTATTCTTTTCTTCCCATTTCCCATTTATTATCTATAAACAACTTCATAAAGCCACATCATTTCAGTCCTTATGTCAGGAAAAATCCAGCAAGGCTTAACAAAGATAACAACATATCTATTTTAATCTTGATCAAATAAATCAGTGTCAGCTCCACTTTTCAAAGCTGTCTCCATTCTGCCATTTCTTCCTCCAGAAGCCTCCCAAATAGTAGCCCTTGAATGAAAATTTGATTTTATGATGTAAGAAAATTGTGCTAGTGTATCCTAGTGTAGTGTAACCCAACAAGACAGACACACTTCAGAGGATAATTAGAACTGCAGAAAAAACAATTGCTATCAACCTACCTTCCATTGAGGACCTGTATACTGCACGAGTCAAAAAGAGGTCTGTGAAAATATTTACAGACCCCTCACATCCTGGACATAAACTGTTTCAACTCCTACCCTCAAAACGATGATATAGAGCACTGCACACCTGAACAACTAGACACAAGAACAGTTTTTCCCCGAATGCCATCACTCTGCTAAATAAATAATTCCCTCAACATTGTCAAACTATTTACTAAGTCTGCACTACTATTAATCTTCTCATTGTTCCCACCACCCATCTCCTTCCACTTATGACTGTATGACTGTAATTTTGTTACTTGTATCCTTATGATTTATATTGATATTGTTTCCTGATTGCTTACTTGTTCCCTATGACTATCATTAAGTGTTGTACCTTATGTACGTTCTTGATGAACGTATCTTTTCTTTTATGTACACTGAGAGCATATGCACCAAGACAGATTCCTTGTGTGTCCAATCACACTTGGCCAATAAAAAATTCTATTCTATTCTATTCTATTCTGTGAGACAATAGCTTGCTTTTGGCAGGTTTCCCTAGAAACAACTTATATTCTATGAACATCTGGCAAATAACTGAATTCTGTTAAATAAAATGGTGGGTTTTGTACACTTTCTAGAATAGCAAGATTAAGCCCATTTAAATGGTCATTAGAATATTGATAAATTATCTTCATGGTCTGTTTTAGGGTGAACCAGGTGATTTTGATGAGGAACTTCTGGAGAAGCCAGTAAGTTGGCTTTTTGTATTCTTTTCCATGCTTATTTCCCCCCATTTCTATGCAGTTGTTTCCCAGGGCAAGTATTGAGGTTGGTCTTTCTTCTTTGCAGGGTCTCAAGGGTGATCGAGGCATACCAGGTCCTCGTGGAGAGAAAGTAAGAAAACAGTTTTCCAGACAGGACCCTAAATTCTCATTCTCCAGAATCTATTAGTTTCACAGAAATATTTGTCTTTAATTCATTCTCAGTGTTGACCTATCTAGATTATTTCTGTATTTTTATAATAGGGTAATCTTGGAAGTTCGGGGATACCTGGAGATCCTGGAGAAGATGTAAGTAATTTGGAATATACAATATAATAATTGTTTGATTGCAGAATCTACAATGATTTAGTAGAAATATAATACCCCAAGTGGGTTTTGATCAGATGAAAAGACTCAGTTGTGAAGAGTTATGATCTAAAAATGAATCATTTTTAAAGGAAGATGTCCTATTTTGGTCAAATACACTAACATATGCCTAATATTAAATCCCTGCCTCAAGAGGACTTTCACTGTTGTTTTTTAAATTTCAAAATAGAAGCTAGACTGCAATATACTGAGACAACATATTCCCAACACTAAGACTTCATGTGCCTTCTTCTATCTTTACATTATTATCAACCATGGAAACAATAATCTATGATATGTTTCTGAATTTTAATAGGGAGCCAAAGGATCACCTGGGATCAAAGGAGAAAAGGTATTTGGTGATTCTCATATATTTTGTTCCTGATTCTATAGAAGATGGGTTTTTAAGAAGATTAAATAATACACAAGATATTAGAGTGTATGTTTTAGTCATTAATTCCAGCATAGCATTCTGAGAAATTCTCAAATCACATCATTCAAAGTATCTATTAGTGGGTAGGAGATCACAGCAGAGAGAAGAATGCCTATAAAAGAGCACTGAGGAATCACTGTGTTTGTTCAGAAGTATGTCATGAACCTGTTGTGTTTTAGGAAGAACTATGGGAGTTCTTGGGGAGTGCAGTCTGTGAGAAATGTTCCACCACTATGCTTTAGTCACATAAATTACATAGCTATGCATTACATTATTTTTTTCTTTCACTGTACCATTTAGGGTTCAGTTGGAATTGGCATCCAGGGACCTCCTGGACAGGATGGACCTCAGGGCTTAAAGGTAATTTCTTTTTCTGTGCTACTGTTCCAAAATAACTTCTAACTTCTCATTTCATGAGACACTTCTAAGAACTCCTCACTTCGAACTTTTTCAGTACTGTTGTTGGTGGACAGTTCCTGCCAAATTAAACTGGTGATTCTATACCAGTGATGGCGAACCTTCTCCATCAGGGCTGCGCTTTGGAAAAGCTGAACTTCCGAGTTCTAGCACACATGCACGTCCGACGATCAGCTGGCCAGCGTGCATGTGCAGGCTGGTTTTCGGCACTGCCACATGCGCAAAGAGATCACCCTCTGGAAAAGCCAAACTTCCAGGTTCTGGCACGCATGAATACCCGACAATCAGCTGGCTGGCGCGCATGCGTGCATCGGTTTTCGACACTGCCACGCGCAAAGGACAGTTGATCGTTGCATGCGCATGTGTGCCAGAAATCCAGAGGACAAACACGCAAGGCTGTGCGTGCCGGCCAGCTTCGCGTGCCCAAAGTGCCATAGGTTCACCATCACGGTTCTATACAGTAGGACAGTGGTTCTCAACCTTTTCTTCACCATGGACCTCCTTTTAAATACCTTTTGTGGCCACGGACCACGGCCATGGACCACCAAGACTTAACTCAAGATTTAAATCATAACATTTCTTCAAGCCTTCACGGATCCCCTGTGACGACATTGCGGACCTCCAGGGGTCCACGGACCACAGGTTGAGAACCTGTGCAGTCAGAGAATCCTGAGAGTAATTTCTTAAAACATAAAACAATAGATTGGAGATTTAATTTCTCAGATTAACCTTTAAAAGTTAGAATTTCTCGTTTCATTTTTGCATTCTATGTATATATCATTCTTCACTTGGAGTTTTGGTCAAGTCAAGAAACATTTTAAATTACCATCCCCACCCTATTGGCCTTCCGAAAAGCGGTGAAGACCTGGCTCTTCCAGCAGGCCTGGGGCCGTTGATCTCGCTGTTGCAATCTGGTGAGATCCGGCCATGAATGGTGTGAATGGGTTTTAATTGTTTTTAATGGTTTAACTTTTAATGTTTTATATATGATTTTTAAATGCATTGTAAGCTGCCTTGAGTCTTCGGAGAAAGGAGGACCCAGTTTGTGGGGGCAATAAGCTGACTTTGTATAAATATACAAAAGTATGAAGGCTATTGCTTAACGCGCTGTAAGCCACCCTGAGTCTCTGGAGAAGGGCGGCATATAAATCAAATTTATATATATATATATATGTGTGTGTGTGTGTGTGTGTGTGTGTGTGTGTGTGTGTGTTGAACAAATAAATAAAATAAATAAATAAATAAAGTCACTGAATAAAATTTGAAAATGCTCAAAATGGGGAAGTATATCCATACATTCTTTCTTCTCAAATAATTGAGGAACCAAAAAACAGAAAGAAATGCTGCTTCTTAACTTATTTATTCCAATGCCTAACACCATGCTTTATTTTCAGGGAGATCCTGGTTTACCTGGCCTACCAGGCCCACCAGGTTCACCAGGTGCAGTTGGAACTCCTGGACAGCCTGGTCTGAGAGGAGAAAATGGAATGACTGGCCAACCTGGACCTGCAGGAGAGAGGGTAAGGTTGATAATTGCTGTTGTCATCCAATCCCTTAGCCTGGTGTGTTTTCTGAATAAATGAACAACAACCACTAGAACCCACATTGAATTAGTATTCCATCACTGATCATTCCCCCTTTTTATGACCCTTTGTATTGTCCTCTTCTTCTGGATTTCTCCATAATGGTGAGTAGTCTTTAGATTTGTTCTTTGTCTGAGCACTCATCCTATGTCTAAAGACAAATGTCACATTATTTAAAACTGATTCACTGAGTTTTATGCAGATGGGAAATCCTGGGTCCTTGGGGTAAATGCTGAACTCTTGTTTCCTCCAATCTTGACCTCAACTTTAAATTTGAAGAAACTGTGTATAACTGATAGAAAGAGAATGCGTGATATAAATGATTTTTTTCCATAACATACCTTCATATTTAAGTATGGACCACCAGTGTGTCACTCTACCTATGCAACTGGAATGCAGACTCCAGTAGATTTCATTAGGAGTACCATGAACAAGGCTTTTCCAGTCAGGACTTAAGCCTTTGAGTTGACAGATATTTTCCTTATTAGGGTTTGATTGGCTTCCCAGGGAGAGATGGTACTGCAGGGTCACCAGGACCTCCAGGACCTCCAGGGTCACCAGTAAGTAACGAGGTGGTTGGAAAGCGGTTTAATGAGGACTGTATGTACAGTCTGAATCAGATCCTCTGTGTTGCATTGCTACGTGTACATGTTCTTTGCTGTCTAAAATATTAATCTATTTTCTTTATTCCCTTCTCTCATGATCTCTTTATTGTAGGGTACTTCAGGCACTCCAGGAGTAAAGGGTGACAAGGTTTGTTTCTCCAAGATAGCTTATTCTAATTTTTGCTCATTGCTCTACAATCAATCATTTCTTGCATTCACTATTAATAAATGGAGTTTTAACTCTCAAAATATAAAGAGATTAAAGGAATTATAAGGAACCTCTACTATATGGTACAACTATTATTTCTAGAGAACTATATCTCCTTTCCTTTCCTTTCCTTTCCTTTCCTTTCCTTTCCTTTCCTTTCCTTTCCCTTTCCCTTTCCCTTTCCCTTTCCCTTTCCCTTTCCCTTTCCCTTTCCCCTTCCCCTTCCCCTTTCCCCTTTCCTTTCCCTTTCCCTTTCCCTTTCCCTTTCCCCTTTCCTTTCCTTTCCTTTCCTTTTTCAATTTTGATAAAGCTTATGTGTCTAAAAATTATTCAAGAAAGATGCTGAAAATATTTAACAGATTAACAGAGTTGGAAGGGACCTTATAGGTCATCTAGTCCAACCCCCCACTCAAGCAGGAGACCCTACACCATTTCTGACAAATGGCAGTCCAATCTTTTCTTGAAAGTCTCAAGTGATGAAGCTCCCACAATGTCCGAAGGCAAGGAACAGGATCCGCTGATAGGCTTTCCTTTGTCATATTATGCTTTTTAGGGGGACATAGGTATTGGACAACCAGGACCTAGAGGAGAACGAGGAGATCCTGGAACTCGGGTAGGTATTTTACACTGACTCTGGAACTATCTTAACATCATTATCTAGACATAGTGACACCGCAAGGTATGGGTGTGTAAAATATTTTGCTTTGAATTGTTTGAATGCAAAACTTCATAAAACTCCTCATTTCAAAATTAAATTTATTTGAGTGCAAGATAGCGTTTTTTTCTTTTCTTTCTTTTCTTTCGAGATGGAGATGGAGTATTTCAAAATTCAGAGTTTTCAGCTCTGAAAATTACTTAAGTTTTCGAAGGCAATCCGTTTTTCACTCAAAAGAACTGTTTCAAACTAGAAGAGAAACTTTGACAAATCAAAGCCCGAAGGTTTGAAACATGATGTGTTGCATACTCTTATGCTGGAATTCTAATCATATTTGACCAACAACAAAAGAGGAGCGCACAGAACTAACTGTGCTAGATTTTGTATGGTCTGAAGCAGAAAATATTTAGCAGTACTGTAATATCTGGTTTTTCCTCCTATTAAGGCAAAGGATTAGATATCTAGATTTTGTAAACTAAGATTGATTAGAGATTCTACCTCCCAATATAATTTTTGACAAATTATATTATATTATTAAAATATTCAGAAGCCATTCTTTATAAAAGCATTTCTCCATTCAGAAAAGGACTGCAAAGTTTAAAATGTTGGAATAAAATATAAATGTTAGTGTGGCATTTTGGGATTTATCAGCTGGCTAAGTTTTATGGGAAATTGTCAGCTTTAACTTGATGTACAGTTGTCCTCCTCCCTGCCTCTGTTATTCTTTTGTTCTATGTCAATATTTTATTTGTCTTTCCTCAGGGTGAAGATGGGCGCCCAGGTCTGGAGGGAGATCGAGGACCTGCTGTAAATATCTCATTCAATCTTCTTTCCTCTGTTTGTTTAGTTTTAAGCATAAGCATTTTGCATTTAAACATTCTATTTTGTCTTTAGGGCCCTCCTGGAAACAGAGGGGAGAGAGGTGACAAAGTAAGTAAGAATGGGGTGGGACAGTTGCTAGGAGGAATAGAATCTTCCTGCTTTGTCCTATTTCTAACGCTGAAAAATAAAATCATTTTATTAATATAGTTTTAGCTTTGGAATGAGTGAAGAAGTAACTAAATTTCTGGCATTTCCTGTTGCCAAGCACCTGTTATGCTGCAAATCTGAATTCTATCAAAACATCTTTGGGATAGACAAAGAACCAGCCTGTAAAAGACGCATAATTACAGTATCCCCTTTCCCTTACATTCCCTACAGTCCTCATAATAAATTGACTCATTTATAAGCAAGCACCCAGGCTTGGTGAGTTTTCAAAATATCCCTATCAAAGTCTAACTGTAGATTCCTGGAAGCAAGGCCTATTATCTTATTTTCTGCTGTGGAGTGCCATGCATTATAATTACTACCCTTAATATTAACCATCTGTATATTTATAATCTAACTGATCTAAGAGTGTTAGATCATTGACAATCATAAATTATGTAAATTAATTTATAATTATATATTTTTTTTTCTCTTAGGGCGACATTGGGCTTATGGGGCTGAAAGGAGACAAAGTAAGTATCCCTGTTTTGGAAAGATTAAGTTGCATTAGCTGTGATACCTAGGCAGTTGCAAAATAAACTTGCCTGGCAAGCCTTAGAAAATACATGAATGAACAAATAAACTCTTCAAAGCAAGCCAGCATCTATACCTGCATTATTTGAAGGAAGAAGGCATTCAAACTCAATCACGCACAGATTTTGCAGGTAAAAGTTGCAAGGTTGAGTCCTGGGTCTCTCCAGGTAGGACCAGCAGAAATTATGATATGAATCCCTGATCATTTCTTAGCTGTGAGATAATTGATTACTTTTCTCAGAATTGGTTTATGGGTTGGTTTTTGCCATGTTTCAAATAAAATATTTTATTATGGAACAGTTGATGTTTGCATTACAGAAAAATTGTATTAGTTCAGAGCAGAAATGGAAACTAAACAATTGGAGTATTTAGATCCTTCTTGATTGTTATATTTTCTCAATCATAGGGAGATACAGTCATTGTGGAAGGCCCAGCAGGTCTCCGAGGGAACAAAGGAGAACCAGTAAGTAATATGACACACAAAAACTCTTAATTTCTGTTGCATCACTTGCATCGCTCTTCTTTTTTTTTAAAAAAAATCTTTCTATATACTTCTTAAAAATCGATCCAGATGTTTTTTCATAATAGTGCTTCTACTTTGTTTTTGATTCTCTTGCCAATGATTTTTTTCTTCCTTCCACTCAATTGTGTCTGATTCTGCCTGGACAAGTCCTTGCAATTTTCTTGGCAAGCTTTTCCTAACATGCTTTGCCATTGCTTTTTTTTTTTTGAGGGCTGAAAGAAAGTGACTGGCCCAAGGCTACCTATCTGGCTCAGTGCTCAAGGCAGGATTAGAACTCACAATCTCCCAGTGTTTATCCTGGAGCCGTAACCACTATATCAAAGTGGCTTTCATTAATTATTTAAAAAGTATTTTTTTTCTCTTGCATTTTTCCAGGGAGAACGTGGCCTAAAAGGAATGGAAGGGGAGAAGGGTGACAAAGGAGATCACGGAATCATTGGAGAGAAGGTACAGGAGCAGATCTTTGGGTTGCATTTATCACAATAGGTGAGGAATTTGGATTGTGCCAGGCAGGTAAAAGAGCAGACAAAGGCCCAAGTTTTGCTGTATCCTGCACAGATAAAGGCTCCTCAAATATCTGGCAACAGCAAATATCTGCTGTTGCCAGATATTTATCAAACTATATGAATACTGTATGTGTAGATCACTACTGAAAAAGGCAGTCTCTATATTTAAGTGTATCTAGTCCATCCATTTACCAAGACAATAGGAACTTACTGGAATACAAGAGCACAAGTCAATAGAGAATCCATTGAAAGCATTATGCCAACTTTCATATGAAGGCGAACTCTGCTTACAGCATGGAATAATTATGAATACTTTCTTTTTTTTCTTGAGCACAGGAATTGGATAGGCATTTATTTCTCTCTCTCTTGATCTGGCACTCATGTTTGTCTGTAATTTGCAATTTTAATTTAGGGAGTAAAGGGTGAACAAGGTGAGAAAGGATCCACAGGCTTCCCTGGTGCACGAGGACCCAGTGGGCAAAAGGTAAGAGATTAGTTCTTCATTCATGGTTGCATGAATGGTTGGATGGTTTCATTTTCCTATCAGGTATTTATATACTGGCTACTTTCCTTTACATAGGGAGAAATTGGTAAATCAGGAGAACCGGGAGAGCCGGTGAGTGCTTTTTACATGTTGCAGTTTCTGCCTACAATTGTGCAGTTCCATGTCAGAGAATCACATTGCCTTCATCTTTATTTCTCCAGGGTCAATCTGGGAAAGATGGTATTCCTGGAACCAGAGGGGAGAAAGGAGAAATGGGACCTATTGGAATGCGAGGCCCAAAGGTGCGATCTACCATGGTTATTTTTATCTTCTTATAAGTTTAAGAGATTACCTCTGGGTCATATGGTACTGATCTCTGTTACAAAGATTTATGAAGCTGATGCAGGGAAGGTATCAAAAGAGAGGAGCACATTAGCTCAAAAAAGACCTACTTATATGATGGAGTTAGATGCTACACAAAAGCATTGGTGCCATGGTTGTGCAGTGGTTAGTATGCAGTACTGCAGTATTTCTGCTGACTGCCAGCAGTTTGATTTTTTTTTTTAATTTGATTTATATGCCGCCCTTCTCCGGAGACTCAGGGCGGCTTACAATGCGCTAAGCAATAGCCTTCATACTTTTGTATATTTATACAAAGTCAGCTTATTGCCCCCACAAACTGGGTCCTCAATTTACCTACCTTAGAAAGGATGGAAGGCTGAGTCAACCTTGAGCCTTGGTGAGATTCGAACCTGCAATAATTGCAGGCAGCTGATGTTAATAACAGGCCTTTAGACCACTGTACTATCCAAGGCTCTTTTTCACTGACTCAAGGTTGACTCAGCCTTCCATCTTTCCAAGGTTGGTAAAATGAGGACCCATATTGTTGGGGGCAATATGCTGATTCTGTTAAACCACTTAGGGCTATAAATCACTATGGAGTAATATATAATGTATGTAATTGCTATTGCTATTAGGTTTAACTGCAAAAAGAGCAGCCTAGCCCTTATACTGACAAGGAGGTTAGATCTCTGCATGCCAGCTTGCATCATATTTCATAGGAGATAAAAATTTGGACAGAGGTTCCAATCTTTTTTTTTAATCAGGTCTTTATCTTACCAATTTCTTATGGATATCAAAGTATTGTTTTATAAATTGTCATAGTAGTTTTTGCTTTTTTTAATGTTGCTTGTGTTATATTTGGTAAGAGCTTTTTGTTTCTTTGCTTTTCCTCTCATGCTTTTAGAAAAAATATTCTAAAAATAAGTACACTCAATAATTGGGGATGTTCATCAATGTTAAGTTTATTTAAGGTGCTCCTTTTATATCTGTTACAGGGCGATCGAGGAATGAAAGGAGCCTGTGGCCAAGATGGAGATAAGGGTGAGAAGGTGATTGCCAGATTTACTCTTTGATTCCTTTGCATTATGAGACATTAAGTAAAAACTACAAAGATTGCTTGGGGAAGAAGTAAAATACTTTGACAGACATTAAGGCAAAGGAGCAGATTTTTTTTTAAAAAACAGAATGGTTCTTAAATCTTATTCCCTGATAAAAGAAGCCACCAATAGCAGGGATTTAGAAAAGAAATGCATCTTTGCTTGAATATATCCTTGATGACCAAGATGTAAAGAATTACTTAGAACCACTTGGCAAAGAAAATTTGTTTATATAAGAGAAGACTGATATGAACATCTCTGCAGTGATTATTTTTCCAGCAGTGCTCTCTATGGGAAATTTCTGGCTATCATTGTATTTAGAACACACCAGCAAATGTGCGGAATGGAAGAATTCTGGGAACACATGGAGCGGCACTTATATATATTGACCTTAGAATCATTTTTATGAACTCACATAAATGATAAGGCAATGTTGGGTCTGATAAACAAATATATGAAATGGCTCATAAACACTTCCTTGTTTGTTCAATTAAGAGGAACTTGCAAAGCATTTCTTACATGCCGGTGAACATGAGTGTTGGGAAGAGAATTCAGTTACTAGGTTTTTTGATCGCACTTTTTGATATGATGGGAGCAGACACAGAATAGAGTTATTTACTACAACTAGGCAGATAACAATAGATAAAGTTATAAATCAGGGTCTTTGCAAAGGGTGCTTGCCTGAATAATTCTGTTTGAAACTCAAGTACCAAGAGCATGGTTCAAATTCATTCCAGGAGTCAAATGAGTCAAATGGAATAGTCTGCCAGTCCAGTACTCAAGGATTCAAGAGCAAGGAAACATAGGAACACAAGTCTTTAATTGGAATTCCCAACAACCAATGAAGACTGAAGACAAAGTAGCAACATAAATCTACCTGCAAACAGCTGGTTGTGATTACTCAGGCCTTGCTCTTGGCCTAGCAAAGAGTCTCATTGAGTAGCCTTGTTCTGCTCACTGATGTATATGTCAAGACCCGGGGTTTGGGGGTTGTACCTTATTGTCTGATTACTCCAGCTGATCGGGAGATGTCTGAAGTTGATCACCCTCAGATTAATCATGGTTTGATGATTTCTGAAGCTGACAATCTACAGACTCAGCTACAGCAATGTTGTTAGCATCGGAGCCAGATTTGGTCCCATGCCTCAACTGTTCACAAGACTGTCCTGATCACATATTTAAAGGATCTAATTTAATCTCAAAAGTAGAGTCTAAAAGAAGGGAGTTGAATTATGTATTGTTTATTTTACCTTACCTCTTTTGGATCCATCTTTCTGTCCCCAACTTCTATTGAGCAAGGCTGATAGAAATTTGCTTCAAATTATGAAACAAATAAGAGGCAAGGTGAGAGCTTATCTCCTCTTATTTATCTTCCTGATTTGTGGTCAAAATTGGAGTGCCGCTGTTTCTATAAATAAATTGGGGCAGCGATATTTGGCTGTATCAAATGCTATTCTGTCCACTTGCTTTTTGAGAAGATAACTTTTGTTTGTTATGTTTGTTTTGTTTGTTTTAATAAACAAACTTTGCTAGGCCAAGAGCAAGGCCTGAGTAATCACAACCAGCTGTTTGCAGGTAGATTTATAAGATAATTTGGAATATTGTAAAAAAAAAACGTAATGGAAGATGAGAATTGAAAATATACAGCCCTCTGAAGAGAGAATTGAAATCAACAGTAAAAAATTAAAAAAAAATTCCACCAGCTTCCCTCAGGTTACATACAAGGCTCTCCTTCTTAAGGGCAGAATTCTGGACATTTTCATAATCTGTTCTGGGATAGATACATAATAACTTGGAGGATCTTTATCCTAACAAAGACCTTCACTAAGCCTGTTGCAATATTGGTGTCTACATTTTCTTTTGCCTTCTCCTTTCCAACTAAAACATTTTTCCCTTCTGTTCTAGGGAGAGCCGGGATTACCAGGCCGAATGGGCCTTACTGGAAAAAAGGGTGATCCTGTAAGTATCTCAAGTTTTTTTCTAATGGGGCAGTAGAGCTGGCCATATATTCGGACAGAAGAGCCTATACCTTTTGTTTTGTTTTCCTAGGGAGAGATTGGCATGCCTGGGACACCAGGAATCCCTGGGAAGGAAGGCCTCATTGGTCCAAAGGTATAGAATAATGAATAGATGGTATAATAACCTAGTAAAAATACATCATAGAATAGTATAGTGCAAAGCTGACTGGAAAATTCTGAGAATTGAAGTCTGCACCTCTTCACGTCGCCAAGATTGAGAAACACTGATATAGAGTAATGAGCTTATATGGGAAGAAAAGTAAATGCTAGCACCACAAACGAAATATACATAACTCTAAGGAGCTTAATGGCTGGTGTCAAAGATGCTCGTACTGTGGATTTTGGGGGATAGAGGCAGCTCAGATTTGATAGATCGGTACTGAAGTATTGTTGGGGGTGTGTGTGTTTCTGAATAACTTTTCCCACATCCCAAAGAGGCTTCCTTAGCACCCACAGTTCAGAGATTGGGGTTGCCTTGCAATATTGTTGTCTTTGTAAGATTTGAACTTGGGGAGGAGTTGGGAATGGTGCTGTCTCCGTTTTGATTGGTTCAACCAATCACTAATAAATCAGCCTTTATGAATTTTTTTTACCATGAAGTAAACTTTTTATTTTTTGTATACGTAAGATACATATACACATACTCACACATGCATACATAAACACATATACACACACTGGGTGGAGGAGTGGAATATGACTACATGATTTACTTCTATACAGATCTCACCATTTATATATTTATTTATTTTCCCCATAGGGTGACAGAGGATTTGACGGCCAGAAAGGATCCAGAGGCGATCAGGGAGAAAAGGGAGAAAGGGTGTGCTATTCTTTCACTTAAGAGTAATGAAAAAACAAACCAATACAATAACATCTGTATACTTTAAAGATCTGAAATTCAGTGAAATGCCCTGCTTTTAAAAGCTGTACTTGGAGATAAATAGATATAGATGATATATCTAGATATGGGTATAGATAAATGAATAAATAAAATCCTTACTCTGGATGAATTCACCCATTTAATTTGCAATCAAAGCAATAGAAATTCACCTATAAAAAAATAAATCTTTTGGTTTTCTACTTCAAATTGCCTAGATTTCAATCCCTTTGAGGGCCAGTTCTCACAATAGGAGAAATGCTTGTAACCAAACTTGTCCCATAGCAAAATAGATGGAATTATTCTTCCTGCCCCAAAACATAGTAGTTTGAAAACTTGATTTCATTATAATTAGGGCTTGTATTTAATACATAGCAGTTGCTGGAATTCTTTCATAATCATTTTATTAGTTATAGTCTCAAAAACACACCTTCAGATCAGAGTTATGTGTCTTTGAACTTTTACTTCCTCCAGTTGAAACGTTCTAAAAAGCAGCTTAAATTAATTGTGCTGATAACATATCCTCTGAAACCTTGCAGTTTAATTTTCATAACATAATTAGTTTTCCAAAATCTTAAAATGGCCCACTTGTATGTTTATTCATCATTAGAGAAACATACGCAGAAACTGTTTTACCCCTATTCATTGTGCAACCTCAGTTAAGAACATTACAAGTTATAAGATTTCTGCTTTTGGGAAGATTGCCAGGACTTTACCTTTTAAAACAGATCTAGGTTTATGTGCATAATGAGGATAATATAATAAGTAATAGTAAAAGTATAAGTAACAGTAACAGTAAACCTGTTTTATTGAATTACACAATAAAGGAGATAGCAATAGCACTTAGACTTATATACCGCTTTACAGTGCTTTACAGCCCTCTCTAAGCGGTTTACAGTCTCAGCATATTGCCCCCAACAATCTGGGTCCTCATTTTACCCATCTCGGAAGAATGGAAGGCTGAGTCAACCTTGAGCCTGGTGAGATTAGAACTGCCAAATTGCAGGCAGCCGGCAGTCAGTAGAAGTAGCCTGCAGTACTGCACTCTAACCACGGCACCACAGTAGCTCAATACCACTCAAAGAAGCCATAAATGAGTATTTATATATATAATCCTTCTTACTGGATTCATAGAGATACTAAATTGAGATTACTTTTCCTTACGTATAGTCTTCTGCCGAAATCAGAAAAATTCAACAGGATTGACAAAAGCTAAACTTACCTTGAACAGTTGTCCTCAAATATCTTTTTGCAAAAATATGATACAATAAAAAGAAAATTGTTGTTTTTAAATATTTAGAAACAATTGTAACAAAGATTGAAATACTCCATTCTGCAAAAATTAATCAGATGTTCAGAAAGAAATTCTATTCTAATTCTATACAAACTCCTACATTCCAACCAAGTTAGCAGAATATTGATCCATGCAGAAGCAGGATAATTAAATTTCTTTGCAAGTGAAATCTCTGTGTAAGAATTCTTCAAATCTCTATTGGTAGGGTACTCCAGGGATTATAGGTTCCCCAGGACCTGTAGGAAATGATGGACCCCCTGGGCCTGCTGGTCCACCTGGCAACATTGGCCCCAAAGGCCCAGAAGGAATTCAAGGGCAGAAAGTGAGTATTCACCATTGGACTATCTGATTGTTATTGTCAATACTCTAGGTCAAGGTTTCCCAACCTTGGCAACATTAAGAGTGTGGACTTCAGCTTCCAAAATTCCCCAGCCAGAATGGCTGGTTGGGGAATTCTGGCACTTGAAGTCCATGCGTCTTAAAATTGCTAAGCTTGAGAATCGCTGTTACAGATTATCCTGTGCAGAATTGCCTGATATAAGATTTTGTGTCCTGGTGCTTCTTGTAATCAAATAATAAGCAAATATTGCATTTTAATCTCAACAAAAGAACAGGATGGCTGGACTGCGCTTTGTGTTTTCCTCTTTTTTTTTGGTCATTCCTTTCCATTTTAGGGGTGGATATAATCCAACTAACATTCAAGTCCAACCTTTAGTAGCCTGCTCTATGCCAATCTTTAGTAGGAGGTAGATTCTTAGGCTCTTGGTTAATGATATCCTGGGCAAAATGCAGCTCTCGACGCATAGGTGCTACATGGAAGACCATCAGTGCTTCAGCCATTGCTTTCTGGATCAGATGAGACTTCCAAGGGATCTTCGGGGGCAGCCTGCATAGGGTGGAGTCATGCAAATGGGAGACGATTGAGATGTGAGCAGCTGTATGAAGAGCCCCCCCACCCCCAGTTTAGAACTGATTATAACTGGTGCACCAGATGTAATTGCAAAGCCATGTGAGTCATAGCTGTCACCTGCTCCTTGAACAGGTGCTGCGAGTCCAGAGCACTTTGAACTTATGAATCATTTCTACACAAAGGCACATGACATACTAATCTCAGTTCTTTTTAAAAAGTAGCAGTCCCTAACTTTAAACCCATTTTTCTTAACTTACTTTCTTCTTTTCCATTTCTTCCAAGAAACAGAAACAAGGCAGATTGCTGTATTGAAAGCAATAAAACCTAAAATTAAACAAAACCATTAAGTGTCAAAAATAACCCAGAGACCATTGGTATTATGATATATCATCACTAACATCATTAGCATTATTCAACATGAGTGGTGCACAGTGGTACAGGTGGATAAAATGTACCTCTTCAAAACACTGTTTCTGGGAAGGGAGGGAGAGAGAAAGTAAGGAAGGGCTAGAGGGGGTGTCTGGCCCTATGAAATGACTCCACTTTGAGGATCCTGTGTGATGATATGATAAATGTGCTTCGTTTCCTCTTCTAGGGTGAAAGAGGACCTGCTGGTGAGAGAGTTGTAGGAGCTCCAGGACCACCAGGCACAACTGGAGAAAGAGGAGAACAGGTTTCTAAATACATTGTGAACTGTCTTTTACTTACCAGAATGCTTTCTCCCTTCCTCCATCCCTATTTCGGAAATTAAAGGGGCTATGAGCAAACTCTAACTCAACAGCTACTTGGATATACTTGAATATATTTCCAAATATATCCTGGCCAAGCTACAGTTTGACTGTTCCAAATAGATTGACCAGAAACTCTTAGGTTCACATATTCACTGATGGCCATCCAGTTTGACAGAAGATTTACTATGGTTGGGCATATTATTTAAACCTACTATGATTTGTATAATAATCCATGGCTTAGCCTTTGGTGTGAAACCAGTCTAAATCGGAATGATGCCAAGCTCATTTGCTTTTGTTGTTATCCAATTTTACTTATAAATCATATACACATTTTAAATAAATGAAAATGTGTATCTCAGATATTCTTCCATATGAGCATATTTTTCACCTTCAAATGCTTTGATTTAATAACTTTGGTTGTTTGTTTGCATGTTGACAGGGAAGTCCAGGACTTGATGGTTTAAGAGGAGAAAAAGGAGTACCTGGCATGACGGTGAGGGAAAAGGCCTTTCCAATACATTTATTTATTTATTTATTTATTTATTTATTTATTTATTTATTATTTATTTTGTCCCAAGGGACTCTGGGCGGCTTACAACAGAGAATAAAACAATGCAACAATATCCCATACAAAAGTTAAAAGAAGACGTTAAAACATTAAAACGTTAAAACGTTAAAACATATCCACTCCAATTTGTGGCTATGTCTCGCAAGATCACTATAACGAGATCAACAGCCTGAGGACATTTGTTTATTGTTTTTGCCAGCTTTCTACCAGTGAATGAAACTGAAGCCTACTAACATTCTGAATCAGAATCCTGAGACAGGATTGGGATTTGTGTATTCCTAAATTTTTTTTAGGTGGCTGCAGCAGCAGTTATTTTTCCTTTACCAAAAATTACAATTAATTAAGCACTCTAGTTGATTGTCACATTCCAGACTTTTATAAGTCTCTCTTTTGTATTTTGCTTTGACCTGGATGCTGCTTTGGAAGGTTTTGATGAAGAAAATGGAAAGGATTATTTCCCACATTTATGGGAGGCCTAGACACAGTGCTGGCTTGGGAGCAGACCTTGCCCTTTGAAATACCTTCTCCTTGAGATTCAGCAGACCCCTACCCTCCTCTCCTTCTAGAAAGCGTTAAAGACCTGGTTCTTCCCACAAGCTTTGTGGAACAGTGAGCCTGGAGCTTAGTAAAGTTGTATATTGATGGGGGGGAGTATTGTTTAGGGCAAGGGTGTCAAACTTGATTTCATTGAGGGCCGCATCAGGGTTGTGTTTGACCTCGATGGGCCAGGCGGGGTGTCTGGTGGTGTGGCCAACTCGACATCACTCAAGCTCCGTTTCTGGCCACAATGGCCTCCTGCGGTCCTCTGCTAGCGAAAATGGATCTCGAGGAGGCTACATGCTGTCATGGGAGTTTTATTATTTTTTAATGGTTTTTTAAAGTTTTGTTGCTATTTCTAAGCTGCCTGGGTAATGATGCATAATATATATATATATAGTAGATAAATAGTCATAAAGCAAAGTAATATTAGACTATAAGTCTAATAAATAAATACAATATTATTGCTTTATAATTAACTACTGAGAGTCCATTTGGATTGTGGGCGGGATATCTGCACTCAATAAATAAATGAATGAATGAAGAGCAATTAATTCAGTATTATTTGCTTTGTGCTTTTTCGCAGGAAGAAGAAGTCCGCCAATTTGTCAGGCAAGAGATGAGTCAACATTGTGGTAAGGCCTCCCCTAAGGCTAATTGGACTCTTAAGCCTTGCCATTTTCCCTCTAGATTCTTCATATCCATATTCTCATTTTCTTGTAAACAGTTCAATCGGGTGAAATCCAGCAGGTTCTGACAGGTTCTGGAGAACCGGTAGTGGAAATTTTGAATAGTTCAGAGAACCAGCAAATGCCACCTCTGGCTGGCCCCAGAGTGGGGTGGGAATGGATATTTTGCAGTATCCTTCCCCTGTCACGCCCACCAAGCCACACCACCCACCAAGCCACGCCCACAGAACTGGTAGTAAAGAAATTTGGATTTCACCACTGAATTCAACTCATAGCTGCCCTGGATGGTGCTGAAGCACGGTTATTCAATGGAACGGCTATGCTTGGTGCTTTTCATATGCTCTGTTTAGGAGTATGCTGTTTGATCCAAATCACTCAGTAGATTAGAAATCAGGTTAGGATCTATTTCATCTTTTTTTAACTGGATGTGTGCTTACTGGAGAAATTGCAGATACGTTTGCAGCAGTGGGGAGGATTTTGGATGTTACACTGTTTAGTCCAGGGCTTTTCAAAGTCTTGTCCCATAGGTAGATGTTTCTGAGGAAAAATATATCTGCTACTTCTGCGTTGTTTGTCATACAAGAGGGAGCTAGAGACAATTTCTCTAGGGAAAATAGTTTGGGAAGTCAAACATGAAGTTTTTTTGCAGGACAAATAATGTTTGTAAAGAAAAATCGTCAAACTGTAACTTGTAATAAAGTACTGTTGAGGCTGATACTTGTGTGAACTTTATTCAGGAACTAACATAATGATAGGAAAATCTAGGTTACTAAAATCTATCTATAGCTAAGTTCTTTTTGTGTGCTCCAACCATTATGGAGAAAGAACAAATTATTGAGAACCTGAACTTCACAAATCAAAGTCAAAAGAAACCACGACATGAACTGAAAAACTACTGACAGCCCTAATTGCGTCAGTCTAACCTAGTGTTTCTTAACATCAGCAACTTTAATATGTGTGGACTTCAACTCCCACAATTCCTCAGCCAACATGAAGTTGAAGTCCACACATCTTAAAGTTGCTATCATTGAGAAACATTGATCTAAGCAATAGGATGCAAGTTGGACCTGAAAAAAGATAACAGGACATCTACTGTATCGTCCTGGTTATAAAAAGTTGGGGCATTAAAATTGCAACAAAACTCCAGCTTCCCCGAAATTCCTCTGAAAAAAATAGTGACCCTTATCCCCCACCTAAAATTGTATTTCTGTTTTAAAACTGCTGGACAGTCGTATCACAAAATGAGTGTCCTGGTGAATGGATTGTTTCTCTGTTTTTCATTTCAGCTTGTGGAAGCCAGTTCTCTGTTTCTGAACGGCGTAAGTATTTTCTAATTGTCTTCCTTTCTGTAGTTCTTGTAATCTGAGACATTAATAAAGAGGTATTCAATATATCACTCCTAAATATACCATATATATAAAACATTTCAGGAATACAGATTCAACAGAATGGGACGAGGAAGTAAACATTCTCTGGATGGGTGGCTTCCTTTCTCTATCATAGCTATGCTATTGAGTCCTGGCATCTAACCCATTCTGATTTCTTTCTTTCAGTTGAGCAAATCATATTTGCCTAGAAAAAGTTCCATCCTGTCTTTGATATTTACTATTTATTTATTTGTTTGTTTAGCTGTTTTAAAGCTCTCATTCAGCATGACCACAATATTATGAAGCAGTCAGGCAAACTGATTTTAGAAAGAGGACCTAGAAACTGAATTATATGTTTTCAAGATTAAAATAGATGTTTGCGAGACCCTTCTCTCTATCACACATCTGAAAAGTATTATGATTATTGTGAGGAGGGAAATAGAAGAGTAGGAATGCCACTTTACCCTGCCCTCTAACCTACCATGGCATTCTTGCATGTAAAAGACAATAGTAGATAGTAGTAATTAAGGGGAAGTTACAACTGAAAGAAGGTTAATTAACCATCCTACCCTTGCTACTTTTTTGCTTTGGGTTTTAGATCTTCTTGCTAACTCTGCTTTTTCAGTACTCCACAAAGATTCATATTTCCATTTCCAAGTCTTTTACTTTAGACTTAGTTTGGTGACAAAAGAATTGAACTTCATAATTTTGTAGTTTGAAATACAACATTGCATCTGGGGAATTACAGTAATTATCAGACTAGAAAAATTGGCAACTGATCTCTGGGGGAAGGGAGTGGGGAGGGAGAGAGGGAGGGAAGAAGGAAGGAAGGAAGGAAGGAAGGAAGGAAGGGAAGGAAACGGGTGCATGAGAAATGCATGCAGCAAGCAGAAGAAAAAATAACTCCGTAGACGTTCAGGTCTCTAACAGCACAGATGGCTTAGAAAGCAGAGGGAACCTATTTATTGTATAGGAAGATGTAAACTGTTTACAAATATTTACCATGAATATGATTATGCATGAAATCAGTATTCTTTCAATCAGTAATGACAACAGATGCAAACTTTGGATAATAAGTGTGTTGTGCTTATTTGTTTCACTAACTTTAAACTTTAAAGTTTAAAACATCCCAATTGTACTAACAAAGAGGCCTGCATTGTGTATTAGTGTAGTGTTTTTAGCCACTCAGATTTGCCTGCATCCAATATTTTTCCATTCAAAGACAGATAGCTTAAAATTCATCCATAAAGACTGTTCTGATATCCAGGATACTTTTTTTTGTATTACTGATTACATCAGCTTTATTTGAAAACTCTCTCCTCTCTACATATATAATTATTACTCACTAACTTTTACTTGTCCCAACTTCTGCCAACCTAGCAGTTCAAAAGCACGTAAAAAATGCAAGTAGAAAAATAGGGACCACCTTTGTTGGGAATGTAACAGCGTTCCGTGTGCCTTTGACGTTTAGTCATGCTGGACACATGACCACGGAGACGTCTTTGGACAGCACTGGCTCTTCGGCTTTGAAACAGACTCAAGACCCCCTAGAGTCAGGAACGACTAGCACATATGTGTGAGGGGAACCTTTACCTTTACCTAACTTTTATAGAAAAGTTCAAAAGGAGATATGTTTTCTGAAGGTTCTTGAACTTTGACTGGAAGCTTCTTCTCTTGAGGTGGGGAGGTCAAATAAGTTCCAATTATTTTTATGGCAGTTATGTGCCTATTTAGATTTGCATTGTGGCTTCTCCTTCCCAGGTAATCTCCCCAATGATCCATCCACCCACCCATACCCGTCTGTTAAAGGTCAAATAATCCCTGTGCTTAAACTGTCCCATGCTGAGGAAGAGGAAGGTGAGTCTTGTTTCTTAGTATTTTTTCCTTTTTTTCCCTTGCACACATCGTACGCTTCTTGATGTTATTATGCATAAAATGTTTGCTGTCACACTTTCCTTGAAAGAATTAAGTATTTTCACCTTTCCTTTCAGTCCACTTTGGAATTCCAAAGTAAGGTGTACTTTGCAAGCCAGGCATTACCAGTTTGACAATCTATTCTTCTGTTGGAAACAAGAGGCAGGGTATGATTAGCTTTGTTTTACTTGGAACAAAATAAGGACCCAGATTGTTGGAGACACAATGTTGACTCTGTAAACCACTTGGAGAGTGCTATAAAGCACTATGAAGCATTGTACAAGTCTAAGTGCTATTGCTATAATAGCTTATGAAAAGGAAGTGGGATTGCATATACTATTCTATAGGTAAAAGCAGTGGTGGGATTCAACCGGTTCTCTCTGGTTTGGGTGAACTGGTAGCGGCGACTGCGGGAGGCTCTGCCCACCCACCCGGACATAATGCGTGAGCAAAGAGCATGTGTGGAAGGCTGTGCGCATGAACAGAGGAGGCCTGTGCACTCACATTTGTGAACTGGTAGGGAAGGTAAGTGAATCCCAACTCTGGATAAAATAGGGGAAATAAGAATAAGTTGCGGTAATGTAATATTGCTCAATTCATTTCTTTAGCAATAAGTAATTTAGTAATGCAACAGATAAAATATAACAAATAACATGTCAAATACAATAATATAAATCAAAAAGAAACATTAAAATGCAGAAAAAATAGCCATCAAGCTAATTGGCATTCATAATTTATAGTGCCCTAGAATCATCTAGAAGCGCCTTTGAAAATCACTCAGAAGCTGTGGCTGGTTCATAATACAGTAGAATGGGCAATACTGAAAATTTCAATTGGCTTGATGCTTACTTTTTCTGAATTTTTATGTTTCTTTTTGATTTTATATTATTGTTTTTGACATATTATTTGTTATATTTTATCTGTTGCTCATTAAATTGCTCATTACTAAAGAAATGATATGAGCAATATGTTTTCTTATGCCCACATAATACCTTTGCTCTGTGAGCTGCGGTAGTTACCAGTAGGCTTCCAGGTACAATTCCAGGTGCTGTTATCAGCTACAAAGCCTTCATGACACAGTGCCAGATCATTTAAAAGACCATATGGCTTACATAGTTTCTGCCTGGCCCATATATGATCAAGCAGAATTAGCATGCTCCATGTCTCTTCCATTATGTAATATCACTAGATGGGATGCATGGAACATGTCTTCTCTGTTGCAGCACCAGCCCTCTGGAAAATCATCCCTGCTGAGATTTGTTTGGCCTCCATTGTGATTGTATTTAAATAGCATTGAAAATCTGGTTCTTTTCCCAGATATTGTGTTACAGTATTTTTTTATTAATCATATTTCATATTTCTATGCCGCCCACTCTCTGAAGACTCCGGGCGGCTTACACCAAAGACAACATACTAAATAGCATATTGCCCCCAATAATCTGGGTCCTCATTTTACCTACCTCGGAAGGATGGAAGGATGAGTCAACCTTGAGCCGGTGAGATTTGATCTGCTGATCTGCTGAACAAGCAGTCAGCTGAAGTAGCTGCAGTACAGCACTCTAACCACTGCGCCACCTTGACAAGCCCTTTAGGCTGGAGGGAAATTGTTCCCCGTAGCAATTGCTGTACTTTTTAAAATGTTGTTTTCCTTTTGTGTTTTAATCTGTAAACTCATTTTGGAATCGGGTGGCCTACAAATTTAATACCTTCATAAATAAATCAATTATCTTTTATAGGAATACGGTTGTGAGTGTGCCCTTCCTCATGGACTCAATATATTTGTTGTTCTTTCTTTCTCAACAAGTCTTCCTTACCTGAGGTTTTTTGAATCAGCCATCTCTGTTTTTTAGGGAGCCAGGAACGAAATATATTGAAAGCAAGCAGGCCTGAGTATGAGTATATCTACACAGAGGAAGACTATGAAGAGGACCTGGTAGCAGACGGAACGGAGAGTCCTATGTTGAGGGATGGTGAGTTACATCAGTCTCTGATGTGTTTGAAGGATTGGCACATGCCTGTGGTTTTCTCTGTTGATAGTGAAAGGTTGGAATCGTTTTGAAACTTGTGGGAGTGATTAATAAAAGTGCAATCATTCATAGGCTACTTGGTAACCTCTATGAAATAAGTAATGGCTTTAAATTTACCCTATCTTGTTGGCATTGGCTGAATTTGAAAAAGATAAACAGATCAAATCTGGGACACATCAAACACTTTAAGCCAGGGCAGTGGTGGGTTCCTCCTAGTTCGGCCCGGTTTGGCCAAGCCGGTAGACTGGTCAAAAGTGCGAGGACCTGTCAGAAATCACTTTTTTCAGCCCTCTGGGTAGTCCTTTTGTGCATATGGACTACTCAGAGGGCTGAAAAAGTTATTTTTGACCAGTCCTCGAACTTACGACTGTCCTCACATTTTACGTTTTTCGCCCTATCTTGTCACCATGGTGAAGAGAAGCAGTTGTGAAATGAGTGACATGGTTGTTAAGAATGTTGCACGGGCATAAATGTGAGGATGGTCATAAGTGTGAGGAACAGTCAAAAGTGCGAGGACCGGTCAGAAATGACTTTTTTCAGCCCTCTGAGTAGTCCCTATACACATAGCCGTGGCCATCCTGTCACATGACCAGCTAGCCATGCCCACCCAGTCATATAACCTCCAAGCCATGCCCACAAAATAAGCCACACCCACAAAACCAGTAGTAAAAAAATTTAGAACCCACCCCTGGGCCAGGGATGTCAAACCTGATCGCATCGCGGGCAGTATCATATCGCGACTTTTGCCTTTGCAGAGCCGGAGTGGGTGTGGCCTCTGCGGGCTGTATCCAGCCCACTGGCTACCAGTTTGATAGGCCTGCTTTAGGCATTCTGGTTTAGATTGGAAGAAGTTCAAAACAATCCCATGGATGGGCAATGAAAAACCATGCCCATACTGTTACAAAGAAAATTAGATGGATGCTTCCATGTGGTTAAAAGGAGTGATACTCAACCAGGGTTTTTAGGATAACAAAGCATAATTTTGTTATAAGCTATTCTTTTTACATATTAGGTAATTATTTTACAATATTTTTAGATTATCTCAATTGCAAAACTTGAAGTGGTTTTCAACAAAAGCAGGAAAACAAAATAACAAGAATATTTCTTCTTCTTTTTTTAAATGTAAACATAAATAGTAAAACAAGTGCCCACCTTCAGTCATTTAGGACCAAAGGCATAACAGAGGATGAATGCATTTTCTGCGTTATAATACTGTATGTAAGTTGGGAGGGCTCCTTGCTTCTCTCTGGGGAAAGCCTGGAGCCAATTATGAGAAGGGCTATTGTTTAACCCAAGTCCTATATGCACTAACTGGCAATCTTGGATATATGTTTTTTGAAGTAATAACAAGCTGGTGATGTGGTCTACTTACTGGAACTTTAATTCTGTATCGGTGCCATTAGAAGCAATTCCCCATTACCAGTAAATTTATTAAACTGTATAGTTTCTCTCTTGAGAAGGAAAATGTAGATAATAGGTGAAGACAGTCCTAACCTGGGATGGCTATAGTTTATTAACTTTAGACTTCTACTGCTCAGCATTGGTCTTTAGGCTGAAATAACCGGTGTATACAAAGTACCAGCACTCTCTCTTCTCTTCTTTCCAACCTACTCTTGTAATATCTGACAGTAGAATTCTATCTAGAGCATTAGAGAGAATGGGCCACATTTCTGTTGAATTGCAGCTAAGTGTAATGCCTAAAGTAGCATTGTTGCATCTTAGATAAACTAATGCCTTGGCCTGTTGCATCCTCACTGTTATTTTTTTTCCCAGCTGACCTGTGTACCTTGCCTCTGGAAGAAGGCGGGTGCAGCAAATTAACTCTAAAATGGTACTATAACCAGAGAGTATTGGAATGTCGGCCCTTTATCTACAGCGGCTGTGGAGGAAATTCCAACCGCTTCAGCTCCAAAGAGGACTGTGAGCTTTACTGCAAGCCCCAGGCAGATACAGGTAGGAGCTGCTGACAAAGCATCCCATGAAGTGCCTTCACCTTCACACCTTTAATAGTTCTAAATATTGTAGTTTTCCATGATGTTTCATCATCTCTCTCTCTTTCTTTTGGCAGTTAATAGCACAGTGGATAGAAACAAAACAGTATAAATGCTGAAGTGAGTTTGGAGAACTAATGTACTGAAGAAGAGTTGCAGCCGTTTGGACTCCCTGCCATTCTTATCATGCATAAGGGTCTTAGGTATACATCTGGCAGTGACCTGTGACCTGAGAATCACCTTGCTGCCATTTGTACTGCCTGCAACACAGCTGCTTGTGGGTGCATATGTCCATAGGAGTGTGTGTGTATGTACGCGTAGATTGTTTGTGTGTGGGCTGCTTCAGCTGGAGCAGAGAAATGGTGCTATTCTTTTTTTTTTAACAGTAGCTTTGTTGCTCTTGATTTATTATTTTTTTAAATTAAAGTGCTTTTTTAATCAAATGGGAAATATATGCATACCATCTATTATGTATAATGTAAAGAAGAGACATATTTTTAATTAGAGTTCTTTAACTTATTTGATACTGGTTAACTAATGACGCGTGGAATGTATTGTGGCCTGACCAAATTCTGATTCTGCCTGCAACTTGCAGGGTTATAGATCTATATATTATTCCTCTAGGAGTAGATTAATAAGAAGCCAACTAGACAGTATCACCCAGGCTAATCCCGAGAGGCTAAAATGTCTTTCCAGTCAGAAAGATACAAAAGTCTTCTGGTTCACAGGCAGTGCTAGAGTTCATTCCATAAATTGATTTCATTATGAGCAGAAATTATTAAGGAGCACGCCCCTAAACTCTTTTTTTCATAACTTATGACTTTTTATTGTTAACAAATAAGGTTTGGGGAATGCCAGTTTTTTTTCTGAGCCTGAGATGTCAAAAATAAAATTGTCACACAATGGAATATCTTTTCCCAAAGCATTTTCTTTTCCCTGCCGTCAGTTTTCCAAGGCCCTTAGAGTACTAGAATCCCTTAATCTTTCAACTCTTGAACAAAATAATGTCAGCTGGCTGGATTTAGTTTTGAATTGCTTTGTGCCCAAACTTCATGGATTAAAATGGTGGCACGGCTGCGCAAAATTCAAAGTTGCAAAGATTCATATATTTTGTATTGTGAAAAAGAACTGAAAAATTAAATTTGAATATTGAAAAAAATTCATTGTCCATTTCCAGGAGCAATAGAAGTTCAACTATATGACTAAGAATTGTTGCATCCTGTGAATGTGCCTAATACTTTACTATATTAATTGAAGCTAAGGTAGATCATCATATCCATTGACAAAGAATGCCATATGCCTTAGAGAATATTATTTTTAATGTCTTTTGAAATACTTGAAGCTCTAGGACAACTAGAGCTATTCTATATATGGCTGCGCTATATAATTATAAAAAAGCATTATTGTTTTCCATTTTTTCCCTTACAATTGAGCTTTGAATTGCCACTATCTATAGGTAGTCCTTGACTTACAACCACAATTGAAGCCAAAATTTTTGTTAAGTGAGACATCTGTTAATTTTGCCTCATTTTATGACCTCTCTTGCCACAGTTGTTAAGGGAATAACTGCAATCATTAAGTTAGTAACATGGTTGTTAATTGACTCTGACTTCCCCATTGATTTGTTTGAAAGAAGGTCACAAAAGGAGATCACATGATCCCAGGACACTGTGACCGTCATAAATATGAGGCAGTTGCCAAGCATCTGAATTTTGATCACATGACCATGTGGATGCCGCAAAAGTCGTAACTGTGAAAAATAGTCATGTCACTTTTCCCACTGCCATTGTAACTTTGAACTATAACTAAACAAGCTGTTCTAAGTTGAGGACTACCTGTAGTCTATTGCTTCTTTTCCCTCTTTTCAGGGCCACTTGTAGACATTTGGTGCCCTAGGAAAAGTTCTATTCTGGCGCCCCCTAAGTTCCGGATCATCTTCTGGTTGTTAGGAATTTCAAAAGGGCACCCTCTTGCTTCTTTCTTTCTTTAGATTTTTGAGCGCCTTATGATTTTCAGCCCCAGACAATTTTTTTCTTTCCTGAGGCATTGATATCTTTTTTACACTGCAGAACTATATTTAATCCTCAAGCAAACACGGTGACTCACAATGTGAGCGGTTACCACTTTTAAATTTTTTTATTTTGGGGTTTTTTTTGGAAGTCTTTTCAATTTTGGTGCCTCCTAAAATTTGATGCCTCTAGGACTGTGATGGCAAACCTATGGCATGCATGCCGGAAGTGGCACGCAGAACCATCTCTCTGGGCACGCGAGCTGTCGCCCGTTGCTCTTCTGGGTTCCAGCCAGCTGGTCTTCACCCACGCGGGAGTGCCGGAAACCGGAAGAGCAGCCGCCGGGTGCGGATGCACGTGCTGGGAAGATGATTTTCCAGTTTTCGGTGTGCGCATGCATAACGGCCAACTAGTCTTTGCACATGCATGCACACTGGAAACTGGAAGACCAGATGGCCAGTGCGCATGCATGCACCGGAAACCGGAAGATCATCTTCCTGGTGCACGCATGCACACCAGGCGGGTGCTCTTCTGGTTTCTGGCGTGCACGCACCCCCGTTTTGGCATTCGGTGCCAAAATGGTTCACCAACACTGCTCTAGGACAATACCTACTCAGCCTTAACCTAGAGCCACTCCTCTTCCTTCGGAAAGGCATGAACGTTGCTTTACGCCTTGTAAGCCGCCCTGAGTCTCCGGAGAAGGGCGGCATATAAATTAAATTTTTTTTAAAAATGTGTGGATTTTACCTTGAGATGGCAAAGAGTGTTTCTACGGGTTTCTGCATAGAAAACTGTTGTTTCAGAAATGTTCTATAGAACCTCACCCACCATCCTGAATGTCATCAGGATCATATCAGAAGGGTAATTAATTTAGCCTCTTGCAAAACTGGTGTCTCACCTGTGGTACCTTAAAGATTAAACATCAATTATCTACTCATTCACATTGTTAAAGTGCAGCAATTCTACGCCAAATGTGGATGATAAGTCCAGATAAACTACAATAAACTAACATGGGTCGTGTCTATTTTCTTCTCACCAATACGCTTAAGAAAGCAAAAAATGTTGGCCAAAGAGAGCAACCTTGGTGTACGTATATATGGTGCTATAGCTATTTATCACTGTTGTATTTTCAAAATATTGAATGTACATATCACTGCAGAATTTTTCTCTGCTATATGTAAGATTCTTCTGTTAATGATATTATGGTGCAAAAGTCTGAATGTGCTAATCAAATAAAAGTATACAGTACCTCATTCTTTCAAGTGTGTTTATTGACTTTATTAGGCCCATCACAGATATTTTCCCCTACCTCTCAGCCCACACATCAGACTGCAGCATTTGATCTGTAGCCTTTGGTCTGAAGAAGCTACAGGATGCTTTTTTTGTGGTCCTACCATCCATATTTCCCCAATACTGAAAGTGGGCACACTTTAGTAAAATACTTACGGGACGGTTTTACTAACATCAGTGCAATAACTGGAGTCTGATAGCTATAAAATGGACATGTTTTTACATTCATTACATTTGAAACTTTAGGTGACCTGTATAGTTGTCCCTTGTTCTTTTATTTTTTTTATTTTGAGATTTTTTTTAAAAAGCACAAGAATACAAAAAATAACCAGTACAAAAGGGCTGTGAAATACTAAAAACGATAGTTTTAGTCCTCAAGTTATCAAACTGGGGAAGACTGCAGTATATAGCCAAATTCCATTCACTATCTCCTGTTGGGTACAGAATCAGCCTTCCATCCTTATTGATTAGATTCTGGAATTTCAGGTGAAAAGAGGCTCTATCAGAAAAGCAACTTTAAAAGTGTCATCGATCCAACCAATTGCATTGTAATGGGAATTGGATTTAATTCTTTCCCTTGAACAACTGGTCAGGCTCTCTAAAGATACTCAGCTGCGGAAATAATACCATATACACTCTTGCAAAGAAGTAAGAATTGTCACCTCCTTTTACTGAACCCTGATTCCAATGTTTTAAGTACTTTGAGATAACAGTGGCTGGCAGTTTGGTGCAAAGTACACAGAGCATTTACATTGTGTGCTTAAAGGACACAGTAAGAAAAGGCTCTCCTTATAGCCACTGGGATTCCTCACAGGGTTGACCATGTTCTTTGAGGACAACTTAAGCTATGGTAGGTGTCTTTCTCTTGGGGTATATTCCTCTTAATGTCAAACAGCAGTGGTGGAGGGAGTGTTGCAAGGGTTGCCAATCAGTTTCTTTACTTTCCACAAGAACAATTGGCCACCAGAAGAAATTATCATTACCATGTCATTTAATACTAATAATAAAACAGCAACTATAATAAATGTTGAACCTATCAATTAGTGAAATTATTCAGAATAATAATTTTCAGAAAGCAAATGCTGAAATAAGTTTTGTATGATACGGCAATTGTCGTGTTGGCTAGATGAGCATTTTCACAGCATACTAACCATATGTTTTCAACAGTTGTAATGGTACTGAGAATTTATTGAACTAGTTTAGAAAAAAATACGGAGTGCATCTTTTAATTCCTTCAACTGACAATACCCTTTTGTCTGATCAGAGAAAAAGGAACTGTAGCAATTCTTTTAGTTTGCCCTTAAACTTAGCACAAAATAAAAAAAACCTTAATGAACATGCTAAACATAAGAAGGTTCGATGTAATCAGGCGTGTGTGACCTGCGGTCCATGGGCCACATCCGCCCCCGGATGGGTAATGTGGCCCAAGATTGTAAACTTTTAATACTATTATGTGATTTTTGGCAATAGTTACTATATTACACATTTTGTATAAGGCTCAAAAGTATTCCTCTTCACTCAAGGCAGCCCAGGCAAGATAAAAGGTTGGACATGATGGTGAAGTGATTAAGGCAACAGGCTAGTAACCAAGAGATTGAGTTCTAGTCCCACCTTAAGCACAAAGTCAGTTGGTGACTGGGCCAGTCACTCTAGGAAGCAGGCAATGGCAAACTATGTCCAAAATCTTGCCAAGAAAACTACAAGGACTATACCAGGTAGTTACCAGGCAACGATGATTCAAAAATCACACACACGCAAACACCAGCAAGACTACAGTATCAGTACGTATCTCGTAAATTTGTTTCTGGTACTAATGAACTTTGAAATCGAAAACGAACTCTAGAACATAGTTCTAGAAGAACATATGTGCATTACAGTCTGATCTTCCTATGTATCAGAACAGCTGAATACCAAATAACATCACTCATCAATATTTCATTATTTTAAAAGCTGTGTAGTTGCAAAAAGCTTAGAACAGCCTTCCTTAATTCCCTAATGTCCTAAATATGGATTTCAACCGGCAGAGCTCTAAGCAAGGGATAATGATGATTGGAAATTTTAAGAGTTGAAATCCACTCTTGTGGAGAGGTCCTGGATTGAAGAAAGTAGGCTTGGAAGTAGGCTTGATCAGTTAGGATTCCAGGCAAAAAAGTTACTCAAGCAAGAGAAAATATACAGAATTCAATTGAGGACAGAACTCCCAATAGAAGAGAATAGCTCAGGTTAGAACTATGAAGTCTTTGGTGCTCCCTGAGCTTGGTAGTTTGATTGCAAACATTTCATTGCCTGACTAGGTAAAATCATCAGCGTTAGTGAGTGTGGACTTTTCTCCGTTTATATACAGTAGCTTGTCCAGCCAGTGATGGTGGGGGTGTGGTTTTCTTGTAGTTTCCTTGATTAAGTTGTTTTCCGCTTGATTGTTGTCTGGCATTAGTCCTTGTTTATCTGGAGGAGTTTATGCTGGATAATATGTTATGGTCTTTTGTTTTCTTAGTTTTTTTACGGTCTGTTTTGAATGGTGTGTAAAGTGGTTCATCTTTGTGTCTGGCTTTAAACAGCTTTCAGAGGAATTCTCTGTCAATGGTACCTTCAGGCCCAAACTGGTTCAAATCACAAGGATAGCAAGCAGGTTTCAAAATTGTCCATTAGCAGTGGATCAGTGATTCAGCAAATTGTGCAGTCAGGTCACTTAATTGCCATACTCTAGATGTCCCTGTTCTGTTGAAATACATTTCTATTTTACCTAGTAATTATTTGTAACTCTGCATATATGAAAATTTTAGGACATGTCAAATTTTTCAGCTTTCAATTTCCAAACATTAGGGGTGCGGTGCTCAAAAGTTGTGACATGCCTTGGGGATAAAGATATTTTGGTTACTTTAATATAATTTGAAGGGCTTGGTAAGTAAGGTAACTACATAAATACAACTTTTTAACACTTTGTTTCATTGCATAAGCTTAATAATTTTCTACAGAAATTTGTCTTGCTTTTTGTCCTCTTTTTGGTGACACTTGTACAGCAGCCCTACAAATTTGTGAGCCCAGCTACTTCCAAGCAAATCATAATACTATATATGCAACAAACATAGCCATCACATTATTCCCTTTAGGGTCAGCAACAATATGCATAGAAAAAAAGACCAGAAAAAAATGTGAGCTAAAAAAAAAGAGACGTAGTTTTATTTTAGTTAACACCACTATTCATTATTTTATTATTTTCTATCTTTGTAAACCATGCTTTTTTCTATCATATCCATATACTATTTCACGAATTCTCTTTTATTCTTTACATTTCTTATGTCTCTCTGTTTGAGGTTCTCTCAATTCCATCATCACAATTTTCTTGGCCTGCATTTTCTTCTCAATCTATTCATTATTTATATATTTGTTTCATGAATAAATACCCATTTATTATCTTTGTATGCTCAAACCACCTGAGCATATTTCTTTTATATGAGTCACACTTGTATATTCAATACACATTAATTCAACACCAATTTATTTTTGATCCTCTCGTTTCATTACACATATTGCTGATGTACCTGATGCCCTGTATTCATCTTACTTTCGTTTGTCCTGACATACCCCAATTTCATTTTCATAAAACAAAATGAGCAGAATACATCTTACATACAGCTATTATCATTTCAACAGTCTGCATGTCAACAAGTACAACATTTCTACCAGCATGTGAACATCTCTCTATCCATTTCCCCATCTTTGGTAAACATTTTACTAAGCCACTCAAATTCTTCTTTTGCTCTGGAGTTTTTATGAATAACTAGCAATCATTTATTCTATTTCATTGTTAATCCTGTCTCCTTGGTCTTTTGACACATCCATTTTCAGAGCTATACTTTTTATTGCAATCTTTAAATCGACAAAAATACAGCAAACGTTCTCATTTCAGGCACTTTTGAATGGATGGGTGAACAGAAACAATGCCAGGCAAATTTTCTGCTTAATATAAAGTCACAGTAAGTTTTCAAATTTTGCTGTCACCTCTTCTATCCATCATGCTAGCTGGGGAATTGAAGTCCACGCATTTTAAAGTTAGCAAGTTTAGAAAGCACTGAATTAAACCATCCTGGAGAGCTGGTTGGCCTATTTTATAAAGACCTCCAGAGATTTCCCCATCCCCTGCCAGGTAATGAAAATGTAAAACGGTTGGAATCTTGTTTATTGTGCAAACTTTTTCAGGAACACAAAAATAGGTAACAATAGAAACGGAAAAGGGGGGGGGGGGAGGCTATTTTGGATCAGAACAATAATCAAGGTACCCCTCCCTCCCCGCTGCAGATATATATATATTTCCTGGAAAATAATTCCAATGAGCATACAGACCAACAGCTTCAAAAAATAGTAAAGAAGAGGGAAAAAAATCGAGGTTTTCAAAAAGAAACGGAGATTGTCTGGAAAGAAACCTCCATCACTTCTACACCAACAAAAAAAAAGCAACGGTAGCCTAATCTAAAACAGTATAAACGGGAGGCGGTTTCCCTGCTTGCTTCCAATGCACATAGTAGTGTAAAGCACAGCCTTCCCTGCCTTTCCACTTCCGTCCTTTGTCGCCTTGCCCGAGATGGGCTGCCAGTCTTCCTTTCCGGCCTGAAGCGTTGCCTTCGATCATTGGCTTGCAAGGCACATGACGTCACGTCCCGCCCGTTTCCCGTCGTTTCCGCCTTTCTCCTGGCAGCTAAGTTAGAGCTCTCTCCAGCCCGCCCGCTGTCGAGTGCGCCTGCGCGCCACTGAGATGCTGAGCTGTCTCAACTTTGTCTTGCTGGCAGGAAGTGGCGCCTGTGCAGGAAGTAGAGATTTCCACGCAGATGCGGACTGTCTACCTAGCGCTGCCGTTTCCCATTATTTCTGTTCTGTCTGTCACAGCGTCTTCCTTCTTCCTTTCCCTTTCCCCTGGGCTAGGGTGAGGTTAATCTGGGATCTTCTCCCGCTTCTTCTTCTTCTGCACCTCCGCGGACAAGATGCTAAAGAAATTTGACAAGAAGGACGAGGAGTCAGGTGAGTCTATATAGACCCCCGATTTGATGCGTGGCTACTCCCTCTTCGCTACTCCCGGCTTGCAAAGAGCTATCCCAGCCTGGCTGCAAAAATCCGGATAGTAGCAAAAAAAAACAACGTTTCGGACTTTTCTATAACTCCCCTTGGCTTCCAGCTAAGCTAGCAGCCGTCAGGATATTTGCAGGATCTCCAGGGGCTGAAATTACAGGAGCTGCAATCCAACATATCAGGGAATGAGTAAAGTGCCCTAGACTAGGAAGGGAGAAAAATACAACCAACCTATTTTATGAATGAAATGTTACTTGCATCAGAGAGGTGCTGTGTGTGGTGTAAATTATTAATTGCAATTAATAAGAATGTACCCACTCTGTCCAATTCTTGTTAAGAGAAAGTACTACAGGTAGTCCTCGACTTACAACAGCTCATTTAGTGACGGTTCAAAGTTACAGCGGCACTGAGAAAAGTGACTTATGGCCGTTTTTCACAGTTACAACCATTGTGGCATCCCCATGGTCATGTGATCAAAATTCAGATGCTTGGCAACTGGTTCGTATTTATGACGGTTGCAGCGTCCGGGGGTCTTGTGATCTCTTTTTGCAACCTACTGACAAGTAAAATCTATGGGGAAGCCATATTCACTTAACAACCAGGTTACTAAGTTATCAACTGCTGGGATTCACTTAACAACTATGGCAAGAATTGTAGTAAAATGGGGCCAAGCTCACTTAACAAATTCCCACTTAACAATTTTGGGCTCAATTGTGGTTGTAAGTCAAGGACTACCTGTAGTGTCTCTTGATTGTGCTAAATACAGCATAGCATGATTTCTTTAAAAGAAAATGACATTATAACACTGACAATTAGATCTTATAATAGCGCAATTTTTCACTTTATGGGTAACCCTATAAAAGAATGAATTTTCTACAGAAATACAGGAATATTTAATCTACTTTTTATTTCCTAAATTGCTATTAAAAACAAAAGAAAATTTAAATTTAATTGTACTGTAAGCTTCCCAGAGTCACTTTTCAGAGTGATGTGGGTGACATATAAATTTAAAATATAAATAAACTTTTCCCCCCTGAAACAGAGATTAGAAGTTATTGGGTGGTTACTCTCTCTCAGCTCAACCCAATTCACAGGATTGTTGTTGTGGGGGAAATAATGTACAAGACTATTAGATATGATTGCTGTCTTGAATCATATTTAAAAAAGGTGTGATATAATAATTGAAGATTGCACAGACTGATTAAAAAGTAGCAACAATGGTGCATTGAAATATCGGCAAGAAATACCATTTGCCTGCAAGCAAGAACTAGTTGGATTACAAAATAGACATAGTAATAGAAAATGAAAACACAAAAGTACTCTGGGAGAATTCTTTAGAATTCAAACAGACAAGGACTTGCCACATAACATCCCAATCTTAACAATTGTCAATAAGAAAGACAAAAAGGTCTGGATAATGGTCACGACTGTACCTGGAGACAACAGAATAGAAGAAAAAGAACTGGAGAATAAATTTTAAAAAAGACATAAAAATAGAAGTAGAACAACTGTGGCAAAGGAAAGCAAAGATAGTACCTATAGAAACAGGTGCCCTGGGTGCAATCCCAAAACATCTGGAGACTATTTGAACACCATTGGAATTGACAAAAATCACCATCAATCAGTTATTAAAGGCAGTTTTACTCACAACAGCTTACATCCTGTGACAAAATTTTTAACACCATCAAACAACAACATTGTCTATCCCAGGTCCTGGGGAGGGGCACTTGATAAGTGGATAAAATGCCAAATCCAGGCTAAACAACTGCCTGACTGTACAATCAATCATAATCATCATAATAAAAAGGATTGATGTTGGGTACTGAGCATTTAATTATTGGCTAGGAAGACAGTGTAATGAATAGTTCCATGCAATAACTGACTTTACCATATAACTTTGAAGAAAAATACAAACATCACAGTGGAGATCAAAATTAAGGAGCTGAAGATGAAATTACTATAGTCTGCTCAGTACATCAGAAAATGATATTATAACTTGAATAGGCACAGAGATGGCGATTTACCTGATGATAGAACAGTACCTAAAGGTTAAAATATTTGAGGCTCTTCAGCTGTGGGGGTAGAAGGAAAGTCAGGGAATATAACAGCAGTGTTACTTTTTCATGATAATTAAAATTTAAGTCATAATGAATGGAAGGAATATCACAATAAGAAATAAGAACTATTAACACAGACTTTTGTTAAATCAGATAATTTGTTTATGATGAAAGTGATGGGCATCTATTTGGACAATATTAAAAGAATTAACATGGAGAAGAATGTTGTTAATAGCTGCTGTTTATAATTGCTATACTGTATAGATCAGTGGTGGCTAACCTTTTTGCCGTCGCGTGCCAAAAGTGGGGGGAGCGTGAGGGGTTTGTGCACGTGTGTGCCCACACCCATAATTCAATAAGCCCTGTCCCCCCGCACATGTGTGACCCCCTCCATGCTCCCCCCACTTTTGGCCCGCTGGGCCCGGTAGGTCCGTTTTTCACCCTCCCCAGGCTCCAGAGGATTTTTAGGAGCCTAGGGAGGGTGAAAACTGCCTTCCCCATCCCCCGAAGGCCCTCTGGAGGCTGGAAATAGCCTGTTTCCTGATTTCCGGTGGGCCTGGAAGGGCCGAAAATCAGGTGGCTGGCGCGTGCATGCGTGCTGGAGCTGAGCTAGGGCAACACTCGTGTACCCACAGATACAGCTCCGCGTGCCACCTGTGGCACCCGTGCCATAGGTTCGCCATCACGGGTATAGATAATTCTCAATTTATGACCACAATTGAGCCCAAAATTTATGTTGGTAAGCAGCATAGTTGTTCAGTGAATTTTGTGAATCGTTGAAATTGTTGTAATAACACAGTTGTCAAATGAATCTAGTATCCCCCATTGACTTTGCTTGTCAGAAGTCACAAAGGGTGATCTCATGAACCTGGGACACTGCAAGCATCATAAATACATGCCAGTTACTAAGCATCCAAATTTAGTCATATGACCCTGGAGATGCTACAAGATCATAAGTATGAAAAATAGTTCTAAGTCACTTTTTTTGGTGCTATTGTAACTTTGGTCATTTAATGAATGATTGTAAGTCAAGGATTACCTGTATGCTACCTCCAAAATCAGGGACTACATGCTCTTGTAGCCCCCTGATCTTAGAGGGAGTATACAGGTAATCCTTGATTTACAGCCATTCATTTAGTAACCAAAGTTATGTGGTATCCCCAAGACGGTATCGTCTTGTTGATGGCTTCTTTTGAGATCTCCAGGACTCTTGTAGAATGCAATGCTGAGCTAGATAACTCTTGGTTCCATTCCAGCACAATTTTATGGCCAACCTTTTAAAAACCAACCTTGTCCCTGTCATGTAAAACTTCTCTGTATCTTATTCTTTTTCCTTTCCCTACTTTTCCATCCTCAAATGCACATACTCCATTCTCAGAATCCTTGTCTTATAACCCAGCTTCCCCATATTGAGAAACATGAGCGGTGTATCAAGATGCTAAAGAAGTGACCAATTAAAGCAGCAGTTGCAGCTGATTGGAAGCTGTGTGCTTCTTATATGGTAGTAAAGAATGTGCCTCCCTAGCTTTTAATTTCTCATTGTAGCACTGAATATCCTTTTAATAATAAAAGATCATTATGTTTGCGAGTTGCATTGTTCCCTTCTTACGTATTTTTTGCATTGCATATGAGAAATACAGAATGATACTTGTCTTTTAATCACAATTGGTCCCACTTACTGATAATTGCAAGGCTAAGCTAATATTTTGTGATATTTCAGTTCCATTTGCACTTGAAAAGGTTAGTAATTGCTTAGAACGAATGCATTTCTTCTTCTTTTAATCACTCCAACTTTTGTTATTAAGTTTCTTTCAGGAATGTTAATTTTTTCTTAAGGGACAAATGAACCTGGACATTCCCAATTGAATTTAATTTTGCCCATGTGAAAACCTTGATCATTAATTAAATTGACTATCTTACATTGCAGGGGGAGGTTCCAATCCATTCCAACACTTGGAAAAAAGTGCTGTGCTGCAAGAAGTAAGTTCTCAAATAATGCCTGTCTTTTCTTCTAAGGCGAAAGCTCCTGAATATGTCCCAAAATTCTTATGTCTACATTTCTCTGTCCTAGGCCCGAGTATTCAACGAGACACCTATAAATCCTCGGAAATGCGCTCATATCCTCACAAAGATTTTGTATCTCATAAACCAGGTAAAAGGGAGATTTTATTTACAAGGGTTTTATTATGCGGATTAAACAAACCTGCTCTGCTTGCCAACATTAAAGCTAAGTTGCTAGAATTCCTTCAGTTATTTTTTCAATAATAAAGGAGCTAGCAGTTGCATCAAAGAGCTCCTGCATGGTCTGAGGCAACATGAAAGGTGACTCATTGTGGTGGGATCATCGGCTGTCACTAATTTTGCCTCTCAGCTGGGTTAACTCTAGTCGTGGGCGTCTCTTGGCTAAGTCTTCCCAACCTACTGGCACAAATACTAGCTAATGTGAGGTTTTCCTTCCATTCTAGGGAGAGCATCTTGGTGTGATGGAAGCCACCGAATCGTTCTTTGCAATGACCAAACTGTTCCAGTCCAATGATGTAAGTCTTTCATTGTGCATTTTGGCATTTACTTAGGCTGGAAAGAGGATGTAGGGCCTCTGTTTGGAAGCTCCATTGTCATTGGGTTTTCTGGGGATAAGATTACACACATGTGCTGGATAAGCTTTTGATCCCAAGTGTGGTCCATTTATTACTTAAATACTAATTAAGCACTTTCTTGGAAAACTAACTTGTAAGTATATTTGAAACTTATTCTAGTACATCTACAGTGTATGTACTTTTTATGGGTGATGCGTTACTCTTATCTCACAGTTAACTTACACCTATTAACAATAGTTTTTCCTTATTGCTGTATGCCTATTGTTCTTATACTTCTTTCCATAAGCCTATGTTTTTAGTTCTGTTTTTAGTTTTTAGATATCCTTTCTATACAAACTTTATTTTCCAATTTGAACATTTTGTGCTATTGAATCCCAGTTTTCCTTTGGAGATAACCCATCCCCTTTCTTTCCCCCTTGCGTGATCTTTTAGTTACAATTCCTTCAAAAGGGACTGATGTTGCCCCTTCTGCCTTTGGTAGCGGCTGCCTGTAGTCTAGTCAGCTCTGCTGGGCCTCTGAATGGATGGCCTTGATAGTTTGCTGAGCTCGCTAGAGATTGATGTCATTGTTGGGATGACAACTTTGGCATCTTGCTCTCACGATGGCTTGATGCCAGGCTCCATTTGCACGTACCATGTGTCTCTCGACAAAATATTTCCTATTTATTTATATCCTATGTTGACTTCTCAGTTTGGATTTGTGTCATCCAGATGAAAGATCTTTGGGAACCTCATCTTTTCCTGCAATATTGGCCACTTTATATGTCCTGTCAATATTTGTACATTCTAAGTCTGTGGTTTGTTCTCTGTGTTAGCCAACTCTCCGCAGAATGTGTTACCTGACCATCAAAGAGATGTCTAGCATTTCAGAAGATGTCATTATAGTAACAAGCAGGTAATTTCCTTCTTGAATCAATCAAACTGTATAACATTTCAATCATATAAGCTGTGGGGGAGGAGCAGCAGTACTAAATGATAACGAAACGAGTCATTAGCAAGTAAAAATAAATGGTAACTTTAAAAAGCTGTGTTTTGATATGTGTTGCTCTCCTTCTCTCTCATCTCTTCCCAAATGTTTTTGCTTTTTAATTATATGTTTTATAATTAATAATAATTATAAGGAAGTAAGGTTAATAAACCATTAATCACATTCAAAATATTAAAGGGATGCCTACCAATGTTAGTCAACAATAACTCTTGAGAGACCGCCTTCTGCCGCATAGCTCCCAGTGATCAGTAAGATCCCACAGAGTTGGTCTTCTCCAGGTCCCGTCAGCTAAACAATGTCGGCTTGTGGGCCCGCGGGGAAGGGCCTTCTCTGTGGCTGCCCCAGTTCTCTGGAACCAGTTACCTCCTGAAGTCCGGACCACCCCCACCCTATTGGCCTTCCGAAAAGCGGTGAAGACCTGGCTTTTCCAGCAGGCCTGGGGCCGTTGATCTCGCTCTTGCGATCTGGCGAGATCCGGCCATGAATGGCGTGAATGAGTTTTTAATGTTTTTAATGTTTTTTAATTTTTCAGTGTCTTTTTATAATGATTTTTTAAATGTATTGTGAGCCGCCCTGAGTCTTCAGAGAGGGGAGGCATATAAATTTAATTAATTAAATTAAATTAAATTAAATTGAATGTGTATATGTGTTACATACATGTGTGGGTTGTTTCACTTGTCTTAGTATGTGCTGCACACCCAACTATTGGGATCTATGAAGCAGGGTTAATGATTTAGTACAATGGGTGAATCTGAGCTCACTCTCAGTGTTTATACATTGAAATACTACATTGATAATATGCATTGTGCATGTCTATGTGATATACATAGGAGTGGCGTAGCAGGCTAATGCCTCCTACTAAAGGTAGCATTTAACATCCAGCTGCCTGAAATTACTGCAAGTTCTAATCTCACCAGGCTCAAGGTTGATTCAGCCTTCCATCCTTTCTAAGGTGGGTAAATTGAGGACCCAGATTGTGGGGGCAATAAGCTGACTTTGTATAAATATACAAAAGTATGAAGGCTATTGCTTAATGCATTGTAAGCCGCCCTGAGTCTCTGGAGAAGGGCGGCATATAAATATAAATTAAAATAAAAATTAAAAATATATATATACACAACATCTCTGTATTGAAAGACATTATGCTCCAATTGAGATGCCCAGGGAAGCCAATTCTTGGAGTCTAATACCTGATATAATAAATACATAATACTAACATCTCTGTTCCGTTTTTGTCCAGCTTAACAAAAGATATGACAGGAAAGGATGACAACTATAGAGGCCCTGCTGTGCGAGCACTCTGCCAAATTACAGACGTACGTATGACACTTTTGCACCTTTTGCAATCCTTGTCATTTTTTTACACCTTCCCATCATTACCTGCATCTTCCTTTGTTTTGCTCTTCCCTGTCTTTCTCATGCATTGTTTGCTCCTTCACTATGATCTTTTGTCTATTCTTGGAAGTCTCGGCAGATGTTTTTCTATGTCCTTTCCAACCAGCCTCTATTGCTCTGGCTTCCCTGCAGACCACCATGCTGCAATCTATTGAGCGCTACATGAAGCAGGCGATCGTCGACAAGGTTCCCAGTGTGTCCAGCTCTGCCTTGGTGTCATCTTTGGTACGTAAGTGCTTGCAGAATTTATGAAATAGGCGAGAAATTTTGAGTGCTCATTGTCCAACAGGACACTTTTTTAAAAAGTGCAAAATTATGACGGAAAACCTCACCTGGCCCAGGCATAGAAAGAATTGACAGATGAATAGTTCTTTCTCGATTCTGTGAGTAGTAGAATGGTGCACAGCCGTTCTTAATTGTTGGAGCAAGTTGTCTGTTTGGAAAAAGCAAAGATGTGGCTGTGTGTTTGTTTTTGCTAAATTATTTTAAAGGCACAAGCTGTCACTATTTTAGATCACGAATGAGAGAGAAAGAGAGAATAGAAAAATGATGATATAATGCAACTCCTGGGCCATAAAACTTCTAATCTTTTTGGAGCCATTCTGTGCCAATTGCAATGTTTCTGTTTGACATTTGAAGCAACTTCTTGATATGTTCTCTGGCTTTCTTCCTTTACAGCACCTTCTAAAGACGAGTTTTGATATAGTAAAACGTTGGGTGAATGAAGCTCAGGAGGCAGCATCTAGTGACAATATCATGGTCCAAGTAAGAGTTTTAAAGCTAATCCGGAGTGTATAATGCTGTGTGGTCTGATGAATGTATGTGTACAAATATAGAAATAAGGTTGACGGATTATCTTCCTTTGCTACCTTGTTCCAGTATCATGCTCTTGGCTTGCTGTATCACATTCGTAAGAATGATCGCTTGGCTGTCAACAAGATGCTAAACAAGTTCATGCGTCATGGGCTGAAGTCACCTTTTGCCTATTGCATGATGATTCGAGTCGCCAGTAAACTGCTTGAAGAAGAAGCTGGAGGGTAAGAAAAGGACATTTTTCTGTCTTCAAAATATGTATGTATGTATGTACAGCAGGTCTATAGCATGGGTGTCAAACTCATGACATCACGTTTCCGTCACGTGACGTTTCGCGATGTTTTTTCCCTTCACGGAGCTGGGATGGGTATGGCCTGCATATGACGCATGCAGCCCGTGGGCAACCAGTTTTACACCCCTGGTCTATAGAACCAGTTCAGTGTAAGTGATTAAAGGCACCAGGCTAGAAACTGGGAGATCATGAGTTCTAGTCCGATACATGTCCTTACCAACCACCACATGTCCTCACCAATACATATCCAAACCATACCCCAATACATGTCCAAACACTTATTCTGTACCATATTGTAGTTTTTGGCCTCCAGTAAAACCACAATTGCATAATCCGCCATCTCTGTTGATACGTCTATAAAATATTATAGATGTATCAACAGAGATATTAGCAATCTGTTAATTTTCTTAAATTTGCTATTCTCACAAGACAAGATTGAGCAGGATGAATTATTGACGATTTAGTAATATTTTATAATCTGCAGTTGTCCGTTTAAATTTAAAGAATGCTGGTGTTTGTACCATCTGATCAGCAATTTTAACCCAATACTTTTAAACTGAACTTTGGTCACAGAAAAAAGAATCAGTCATCAGTGTTTAAATGAAGTGGGTGATAATGGATGTCTGAATTTAATATTTCTTTTTCTTGTGTTTTTTGTTTCTTGTCCTAGCCGGGATAGTCCACTGTTTGATTTCATTGAAAACTGCTTACGGAACAAGCATGAAATGGTGGTCTATGAAGCAGCATCGGCCATCGTTAACCTCCCTGAATGCACAGCTAAGGAACTAGCACCTGCTGTGTCTGGTAATTGTGACATTTTTTTTATGATTTTATGCTTAAGGTTTGCTGAATTACTTGACATGTATTGGTTTGGTTTATTAACTCTAAATGAAGTTTTACTGGCTGCAAAATGAACTTCATTGCTGTGTTTCTGTAAGGTTACTAACACTTTCAGCCATGTTGCTTCATGTTTAGATGTTGGACTGTATTGCAGAGTAATATCAATATAGTGACAACTCATAGAGCAACTCATTGTTGCTCTATTGAATATATATATATGTATATATATATATGCGTGTGTGTGTGTGTGTGTGTGCAGTATACTTATCTCTGTCTAATGGTCTCAGTGAAAGGGCTTGATCTTGTAATACAGTAAAAAAAAATTCAGTTTTTTGAAAGAGGAAAGAAGCTTAATGAGGGAAACAAACAAGGAACTGAAGCAGATACTACTTGTAATCCCCAGTGGATAGTTTATACTTTATTATTAAAATAAAATGTAAATTTATGCCTGCTTTGGGGCCTTTTTGAATGATATCAGCTGGTCTTTTCTGCATAATTTTCCCATTTCCCTGGTATCTTATGTAATGAGGCTGCTAATAATGGATCTGAATCATCCTTTCATAAAATGGTGGGATTAATGTCTTATAAATGTTACCTTTCCTAGTGTTGCAGTTGTTCTGTAGTTCACCCAAAGCAGCTCTTCGGTATGCAGCTGTCCGAACCCTCAACAAGGTAAGATGGATCAAAGAAATTGAACCTGAAATCTAGAGCATAGCCTTAGCGATTGCTTTCTGAGTGGAAGTTTTGAATCCAAACATCTCCACTCTGGCTGCTGGGTATTCTAAGTTCCTCATGTGAGGCCCAACTTCTATCCTTGTGGCAGTGTAGGTAGATCAGGAGATCAATCTTGCTTTATGTTTACCTATGAAATTCTCTTCATGAGGGAAACTTAATTTTCTTACACTTTGCTATCTTTTTGGATACTTAGCAAATCTTATTTTTCCAAATAAAGGCAGAATGACTTCTGCATTTTAAAGAGAGAGAGAGATGTAGATTGTTTTATATCCCAGGATCAAACTTTGATTGAAGATCCTGGTGAGTAAACTGTAATTTTACTAAAAAGAGAAGAATCTGGATTAGTGGAAATTGTGGTCTAAAAAGAATAGAATTGAAGGAATGAAGACTGAATGAACCAGAAGCAAGCAAAGGGGTGGGGGAATGACGATCACATGGCTAGACACATTCCAGGCATAATAGATGTATCTGGCTCATTGTCTCCAGATACACATTAAATTTATGTACATTTAATTGTATATCAATGCTGTTGAGGTCATCTGATTTGCATGAGGTGAATTCTACTTTGTTTCCCCTTCATTAGGTTGCCATGAAGCACCCGTCTGCTGTGACTGCCTGTAACCTTGACTTAGAGAATCTCGTGACCGACTCCAATCGCAGCATTGCTACCTTGGCCATCACAACTCTACTGAAAACTGGCAGTGAGAGTAGCATTGACCGCCTCATGAAGCAGATCTCCTCATTCATGTCTGAAATCTCGGATGAGTTCAAGGCATGGAAAATTATTTGTGTTAGGCCTTCATCGTGTTTCATTTTGTGGGATGGAATGGCTGATAGGGACAATTCTAGTTGTTCATGGTTCTTGTTTAATTCCCCGATTTCATCTAGGTTGTGGTGGTACAGGCTATCAGTGCCCTCTGTCAAAAATATCCACGCAAGCATGCGGTCCTTATGAGTTTCCTCTTCACAATGCTACGTGAGGAGGTAAGCTTGGCTGTTTGAGATATTGTCATTATTCTTGACTCTTTGCTGTGCAGAAAAACAAGAGCTGTCCTTCCATATTTGCTTGCTTTGAAATTGTAACTTGTAACAGAGCAGTTTTCAATTTCAAAAGGTTGTAGCAAAAACAGGACCCACTCTCTTTCAATCTATGTTCTTGGTGACTTTGACAAATCAAGGTATCTGCACCTCCAATATTGTAGAGTCAGAGTTGGCTTAGACCAACTCTGCACCACTATATATTTCACAGGGAGATAGGCTGCCGGTGATCCTCTGAAAAGTAATAATTGATGATCTCAGCCTGAACACACAAATGTTTAGGCATATGGGATTGTGCCTATAGCAGAAGTGTTAGCTGCATTTCCAGAAATTTCCTTTCATTTCCTAAGAAATGGATAAGCACATCTCTACGTGCTGAAGGCCAGTTCCCCAGGCTGTAGAAAGAGAATAAATCAGTGCCTATTTACAAAGACATGAAGCAGAGTGGAGTAAGAAATGGACAAAGATTTGTTCAAAGAAAAATACAATGATTAAACCTGAATTAAAAATTAGCAACCAATATTTGGTAGGAACTTTAATTGTGTGTGCTAACAGGCCAGTTTTTTGGAACTACACAGCATAGTTAGATTTTTTTCTTTTCACCATTCATTTGCAGACAAAAGAGTTCTCATAGTGGAGATCTTTCTAGAAAAGTAGGACAAAAACGTAAATTCTTCCAAGGACAAAAATACAAATTGATCCACAATATCCTGGGTAGTTTGATCAGATGTCTTCTATGTAATTCTTGCAGTACCCTTTTACCATAAGATCAAGTCATAGGAAAAAACATGAGTTCATACAGATTTTAGTCTGGGCTTGCCTAGACGTGTCTTCCTTATAAAATAATGAACTACCACATGAGGAAGGAAAGCCTAATCTGTCATTCTGATCCATTTTCCTTACTACTTAGGGTGGCTTTGATTACAAACGAGCCATTGTTGAATGTATCATCAGTATCATAGAAGAAAATGCTGAAAGCAAGGAAACCGGCCTCTCTCACCTATGCGAGTTCATTGAGGATTGTGAATTCACTGTCCTGGCCACCCGAATTCTCCATTTGCTGGGCCAGGAAGGGCCAAAGACCAACAATCCTTCAAAATATATTCGTTTCATTTACAACAGAGTTGTCTTGGAACATGAAGAAGTCAGGGCGGGTATGTGCACTAGAAAAAAACATGCCGTAAGAATGTTGGAAACTTAAGTAGGTTATTGGTCTGTTTTCACCATCACCACCATCATTTCTAACTGATGGTAGTTTTCTGGTGTGCCCAAGCAAGGATTTTTTATAGTCACACTTGGGAGATGCTGAAAATTGGACATTAGACCATCTGCTTGCAAAGCAAATTGAGGCACAGCTTTTCTCCTTTGGATTTGTTGTAGCAATTGAACTCTTTTATCACCAGATTATAGATAACATTTTGAAATAAACACATTTTACTTAATTTCTTCTGAATTTCATCCACATGTAGAAAAGAGTTAAATGGGTTGGGAGAATTGCTAATTGAGCTAAATGGGGATCAGATACTAGGACATATTCAAATACTTTAAAAAATTCTACCTGTTAGCTTTAGATAAGTACTCAAATCCATTTAACTTTGGAACTGTTTTAATAATGTTTTCCTAACCATATTTGGCTGCATTAACATTATATACAAATAGCTAAATAAATGATATTTAGCTAGTTGTATATAATGATATACATATCATGTATAAATAATGATATAAATATCTTCCTTGTCTTTTCCAATTAATCACTCCTTCTACCTTTTTTCACTTGCTTGCAGGTGCAGTGAGTGCTCTGGCTAAATTTGGGGCTCAGAATGAGGAAATGCTACCAAGCATTCTAGTGTTACTGAAAAGGTGAGCTTTGGGCATAGCAAATTTGGAAAGTGTAAAGATGCCATGTAAAAATGTAGAGTTAGTGAAAATTGGGTCTGTACTGAAGTGACTCTATGACAGGGATGTCAAACTCGATTTCATTGAGGGCCGCATCAGGGTTGTGTTTGACCATGGGGGGGCTGGGGAGCATGGCCAGCTCGACATCACTCGTGTCAGGGGCACCTGTGGCAGCCCAAGAGCTCTGCCAGCAAAAAAGGGCTCCCGAGCCCTGTTTTTGGCTGCACCTGTCTCCTGCAACCCTCTGCCAGCAAAAATGAAGCTCGGGAGGGCCGCACACAGCCCTCCCGAGCTCCGTTTTTGCTGGCAGAGAGTTGCAGGGGGCCATCACAGCCAAAAATGGAGCTCAGGAGCTCGTTTTTGCTGGCAGAGGCACCACGGGTCAGTCCTTTGCTGTTTCTAGGGCGGCCCCACGGGCCAGATCTAAGCACCCCGCAGGCCAGATCCAGCCCCCAGGCCTTGGGTTTGACATCCCTGCTCTAAGATGCTACATCACTGGGGCACCTTGAGCATATTTTTGAGCCATTTTCCAATTGTCTTACATGGCCTGTGATTGGGATCTGATCATAATTTCTAAAGAATGTTAATGCAAGTCTATAAGTCCTTGACTTATAACCAGTCACTTAGTGACTGTTCAAAGTTACCACAGATGCTGCTTATGACCCAGTTTCAATGTTATGGCAGCCGCAGCACCTCCACAGTCATTCATCCATCAAAGGGAGATCAGGCCACCTCTAGACGGGGGGAATCAGCTGGGCCCCTAGCTTCCTTTCACTGCAGGTACAAAGTATCTTGTCCCACTTTTATGTAAGAAAGCAAAATTATTTGCACACATTTTTATCCTGTTGTTGTAATGTGCCATGTTATGTTTCCTGATTGGTTACACTGATTTAATGTTCTAAATGGGGGGGGGGGGGGTGTCTAAAGAAATATACATTCCTCCAATTGAGCAGAACCCTCTATTTTTTAAAACTTCAGGTGTGTGATGGATGATGACAATGAAGTCAGAGACAGGGCTACTTTCTACTTAAGCGTATTGGAGCAGAAGCAAAAGGCCCTCAACGCTGGCTACATTCTGAACGGTATTTAAGTTCATTATTCATTGCTTTTTTAAAAAAAAAATTAAGTCACTCATATTGATGGACCTTCACACATGATAAAACAAGTAAATGTTGAAAATTGTTAAATGCCCTCAAGTTTACAACATTGATCTCAGAGTAAAAATTTGTAAATGGTGACATTTCGGCAAGGTGGAGGCGGTAAAACTTTTAAGCCCATTTGAAAACAGAAATTTTAAATTGCTTAAGAGCTAAAAGCAATCTGATGTAATTTGCTCAGACTTCATAAAATTATAAATTGCCCACATTCAGACTAGAAACAGAGGCATACAGTGGAGTATTTTCCTCTATCCAAACCCTGGAATGATGCAAAAAACTTTACTCATAACTTTCTTTTTACTTATTGCCTTGAATACTTTTCAAGTTGCATAGTAAGTAATAGTATCTTCTCATCATCCCAACATTATGTCAGTGATGAGGGCAAGCCTTAAATCACCTCTGTTGATTTGGTTATTTATTTAATTAAATTTCCAGGCCACCCAACTCCAAACAACTCTGACTGACTAATCAAGGATTTTGATGGAATAACAATTCCAACCACCCAAGGGAAAAAACTCAATCTTCCTCCTCTCCCTCCAGCTCCAGCGATGTCTGAGAGACAGTAGAAGATACTATTAGTCACTAGCAGGGAAAAAGGCTGTTTCTCCTTAAAGTCAATTCTTTATGCCCATCTCCATTCTGTTTGAGGGTTGGGTCAGAAAGCTCAAGTGTTGTGACAGCCATTTAGCCAGGTTCTAGGTACAGTTGTAGTGCTGCAATAGATCTGAGGTGCATTCCTATTTTGGGGAATCTGCAAAATCTCACTGGGGCAGCGTCTGTTCTTATTTTCCCCCATTCCTTCTCCATTATACAGTTGTTTTGTTTGAGTTGGCTGAGATTAGCATTCACTTGTGTGACTATCGTTCTCATCTCTGATGTCTTTGCTGGTCTGTATGCTGAGGGGGTCATTGAGCAGGGCGAATGCCTTCACTTCGTAATCTACCGTATGCGTCTCATCCCCACTGTTGAGCGACCTTAATTCTTTATGTTTAAGACACAGCCATCAATTTCTTCTTGAAAAGGAACAAAAGGGAAGAGTGAATGCATGATTTCCTATTCCCCTTTATCTCTCAGTAGCTGATACATTTTGGTTTAGAGCAACATTCAGAATTCAAATGCCTGCTGTCTGGAAGTCTTCCTTTGATTGATGAGATTGATGGTTCTTTTTGAATGCCTGTGGGTGAACAGACATGGCTAACATGGCATGAAGAGCAAAGGAGGTGGGCACCCTAAATTCCAGCTCTGCTCCTCTTTGGTAGTAACATTTGCCGTCTGAGCAGACTCTACTTTGATGCATGACAGAGCCGCCTTGTCCCCTGTGTTTGAGCCTTAAATGGAAACAGATGTATACCAGATGTTGCTTCTCCTCTAGGGATTAGAGGTTTCCAGAAGTAATCTTTTGAGGATATGCTTGAAACACACACATTCATTAGGCTAAACAAATAGATGTCACTACATTTGGAAATAGACACAAGAAATGAAGCGGGGGGGGGGGGGGGCTCATAAAAATGGAAGCTCTTTCAGTAGAAGGAACCATATGGAATTACAGAATAATAGAGTTGCCTGTGCTCTGATTTAGAAGTTGGCAAAGACTAGTCTAGTTTTTTGCATTTTGCAAGGGCTCAACACTTCTCTTTTCCAGGATTGACAGTATCTATCCCTGGCCTAGAGAGGGCTCTGCATCAATATACTCTGGACCCCTCTGAAAAACCCTTTGACCTCAAGTCCGTTCCCTTGGCAACTGCCCCCATCATTGAACAAAGAGCAGGTAAGAGAAAGCAATAGCAATAACATTTAGACTTATATACTGCTTTACAGTGCCCCCTTTACAGCCCTCTCTAAGCAGTTTTACAGAGTCCACATCTTGCCCCCAACAATCTGGGTCCTCATTTTACTGACCTCGGAAGGATGGAAGGCTGAGTCAACCTTGAGCCACTCAGAATCGAACTCCTGAAGCGAACAGTGAGTTAGCCTGCAGTACTGCATTCTAACCACTGCGCCACCACGGCTCTCATCTTGGAAAGGAAAGACATTTTCCTGGTCTAGCATAGAATCCAGCTTTTTAATCCTTATCAAAATCAGGG
>WNWU01000011.1:30315215-30358654 GCA_012654045.1 Ptyas mucosa | reverse complement strand
AAAAAAAAAATGCTTCTAAAAGAAAACAAAAGCCTCTGATGATCAGGCAACTCAGCTGGGATCGTCAGAGCCTTTTAAAAGCATTTTTTAAACATTTTTTTACATTGTAGAAAAAATGCTTTTAAAAGTTTTTTTTTAAAGTTGGCCACGCCCACCCAGTCACATTACCCCCACCCCCACCAAGCCACGCCCACAGAACCGGTAGTAACAAATTTTACATTTCACCACTGATCAAAATGTTTTGGGTTTGATTTGAGAGGGGGAATTTTGGCAGTAACATCTATGATGTTAAGAACCGTTTGTCTTTCATTTTATTGGACGTCTGAGAGTACTTCATTTCCTCTTCCATTGCCAATCGATTTATATTTTACCACAATGTATTGCATTATTATTGTTACAGATCTGCTGGCAGTTCCAATTATCTCCCATTCCTTTTGCCACCACCCCACTTTTTTCCCCTCAGCGGCCTGCAAAAACAAACGCTTCATTGCAGGAGGATTTGCATCCCTTTTGAATTACCACAGCATACCTTTCAGTCCTGTTTTCTCCATTTTTATACTATTATTGTGTTTTTCTTGCCCTTCCACAGAAAACACTCCCACCTCTGCAGTGAAGCAGTTAGAGAAAATAGCAACAACCCGACAAGATATATTCCAAGGTTTGTTTCCACTGGTGGTTGTATAAAACGAAGTATAATGCAGGATGTTGTTTTGTTCTACCTTCAACTTTTTTGATTTCTGGAATCTTACTTCCTTTACAGAAGTTTCTAAAATGAGGATTTTCCACCTTTACTTTTGGTTAAGAACTTCTATATTTAATATAGATTTCAGTCCATAGTGGGGTGGGTGGGGATTGGAGGATTCCCCTGCCCCCATATTACTAATTTCCAACAATAGGAAAACTAGTTTGATTAAGACACCAGACTAGAAACTGAGAAATTTTGAATTCTAGTCCTGCCTTAAGAATGAATCCAACTGAGTGACTCTGGGACAGTCATTCTCTCTCACCTTTGAAAGAAGACATGGGTAAACCACTTCTGAAAAAGGGAGCTGCCAAGATAGTTGCCATAAGTCAAGAATAACTCAAAACAAGAAAATTCAAATAAGCCCAAACAAAAAATATCCCAGTCAACAAAATCCTTTTACCAGTAGATCTTAAAAGTTTAATAACTGCTCCAATTGCTTTCTAATTGTTTTCTTACTTTGAATCAGAGTCAAATCTAGACCTTCGATTTTTAGTAACTATATTCAGAGTAACACAAAGTACTACCTCAAGAGTATATAATGCAGTAATGACATTAGGCCAGAAAGAATTAACTTAGAAAAACCAGCTCAGATTTGGAGACAGTTCCTCAATATACTTTCCTGGGAATCCTGTTATTTATTTATTTTTTTAATTTAATTTAATTTAATTTAATTTAATTTATTTATATTTATATGCCGCCCTTCTCCGGAGACTCAGGGCGGCTTACAATGCGTTAAGCAATAGCCTTCATACTTTTGTATATTTATACAAAGTCAGCTTATTGCCCCCACAAACTGGGTCCTCAATTTACCCACCTTAGAAAGGATGGAAGGCTGAGTCAACCTTGAGCCTGGTGAGATTAGAACTCACAGTAATTGCAGGCAGCTGGATGTTAAATGCTGCCTTAATAGGAGGCATTAGCCTGCTACACCAATCAGGCTCCTATTTGTTTTTTTTAAAAAAGTTACTGTTTATTCATAGGGAAAAGTCTTTCTACATTGAACCTACCAGATGTAGTCTGAAAACTTTCTCCTTTTACACTGATCTCTATAGAAATATAGTCATGACATTAAACAGAAACCTGTGTATGTTTTTTTTTTTGCTCTCTTTTAGAGCAATTGGCTGCTATTCCAGAGTTCCAGGGTCTTGGCCCACTGTTCAAGTCCTCTCCTGAGCCAGAGGCACTTACAGAATTAGAAACAGAGTATGTGATCTATTGTACAAAGCACACGTTCTCCAATCACATGGTGTTCCAGGTAGGTGGGGTTGAAAAAAGCATTTGCACAATTAATCTCACTGATATGCTGGAATATAGGTACATATATCATACCAAATAGCTTTTGGTACAATATCAATAAATTAATTATTTCTTTAGCTACACTTTGTGCATTTTGTTGCACTTTTGTATTCTTTTGTAATTACCTGATTGTAATGTTGCACAACCAGCTATTGTTATAGGAATCAAACTGAGGCTCACAGTAATTCTCCAATGCAACTGTAAAAGAAAGATTGAAAATAATTCTGTTTTGTTTTCATCTAAATGTGGTTACTTGAATCATCCAAGGAAAGAGTAGGGTTTAGGAAAAACCAATCGTATTTTTAAACTCTAGTTTATTTCCTCAGGTCCTGTTTATCTTTAAATGCAGCATGTCCAGGGTTATTAAACCCAGATTTTAACAAAAGGGAGTAAAGTTAATTAAAAATGAAAACAAAGGCTATCAATCTTCGTTGCTGTCCTGAAGCAAAGGGACTATACAATATTGTATGAACTCTCAGATCATATTCACTCTTTAGCATTATGCTTTCTAGAGTCTGAAGATCTCCTTTAGCTTGATAGGTTAAAACTGTGACTAGAGGATTAAACTAGTTGACAAGCAAAAGTTCTTTTTATAGCTTTGTGATACCCAGAGGCTTTAATAAGTGGAATTTCTTCCACTGCAGTGTTTCTACTAAAGCGACTGAAAGTTTTAGCATTATTCAAATGCAGATATACCTACGGAAATGTGCTGTACTTCAGTTCAGCTAATAAATATAGAGAGTCTGAAATTATATTGATTGTAATAAGCATGCTAGGCCAAGAAGACATCATTCTGAAAATACTATTAAACTCCACTGGAACACTTGTTCACTTAGAAACGAATATACCGCAGATTGAACACTTACAATTATTAGTTATACTGAAGAAATGCATCTTCTTCTGGAAACTGCCTTCTAGAAAGATGTTGCAAACTGAGGACTTTCAGCTGAATATACTTAATGCCATAAAAGATCATTTTGGAAGTTGCACAGACTATATACAGGTAGTCCTCGACTTACTACCACAATTGATCCCAAAATTTATGTTGCCAAGTGAGACACTTGTTAAGTGAATTTTGCCCCATCTAACGAACTTTCTTGCCACTATTTTTTTTAAAAAAATTGATTTATATGCCGCCCTTCTCCGGAGACTCAGGACGGCTTATAGTGCGTTAAGCAATAGCCTTCATACTTTTGTGTATATTTATACAAAGTCAGCTTATTGCCCCCACAATCTGGGTCCTCATTTCACCTACCTTAGAAAGGATGGAAGGCTGAGTCAACCTTGAGCCTGGTGAAATTAGAACTTGCAGTAATTGCAAGCAGCTGATCTTAATAACAGTGAATTAGTCCACTGCGTCAAGGACTCCTTCACTTTATTAAGCGAATCCCTGCCATTGTTAAATTAGTGACAGAGTTGTTAAGTGAATCTGGCTTCCCCATTGACTTTGCTTGTCAGATGGTCGTGAAAGGTGATCACATAACCCCTGGACACTGCAACCGTCATAAATATGAGTCAGTTGCCAAGAGTCTGAATTTTGATCACATGACTATGAGGATGCTATAATGGTCATAGGTGTGAAAAACAGTCATAAGTCACTTTTTTCAATGCCCTTGTAACTTCAAACGGTCACTAAGTGAACTGTTGTAAGTTGAGGACTACTTGTACAGTACTGCAAGCAAACGTTGCTTGCTTCCTTTTTTAAAAAAAATTAACCCTCGTTTTCCTAATGCTGGAAGTCTTGTTTTATGCTCTAATGTGCTTTCACTTTTTCTGATAGTTTGACTGCACAAATACGCTAAATGATCAGATTCTGGAAAATGTCACAGTGCAGATGGAGCCAACGGAGGGCTATGAGGTCATTGCTTATATACCTGCCAAAAGCTTGCTCTACAATCAGCCTGGTACTTGTTACACATTGATTGCTTTGCCTGAAGAGGATCCCACGGCAGGTAACAATATTTTATCTGTTTCCTTAATTTACCCGCCCCTACTTAATATGTAGGGGAAGGTGTAGCCATAGCTAGATTCATTTCTAGAGGTCCAAAGTTAATGTTTCCTGTTTAAAAGCTCATTTCAAAAACCAAGGGTTAATCTTTTAAAAAAGAAAACTCACTCTAAATGAGATTGTTCAATTTTTTAGACACCTTTCAATAAACTCAAAAAGAGATGGTAATTTGATCAGTATGTGTCCATAGAAAATATAGATTTTACAAGCAAAGATAGCTGCATGATGGGTTGGGTTTGTTTTTTTTTTAATAAATGGGAACAGAATAGGCCTAGGTCAGGGGTGTCAAACTCGATTTCATTGAGGACTGCATCAGGGTTACATTTGACCTGGGGGGGGTGTGGGCAGAGTGGGCGTGGCCAGCTTGATGTCACTCGGGGGACGCCTGTGGTGGCCCGAGCGCTCTGCCAGGGAAAATGGGCTCCCAAGCTCTGTTTTAGGCTGCCACCCTCTGCCAGTGAAAACGGAGTTCCATTTTCACTGGCAAAAGGTTTCAGGAGGCCATGGCAGCTGAAAAGAGCTCGGGAGCCCATTTTTGCTGGTAGATTCACCATGGGCCAGTCCTTCACTGTTCCACACTGTTGAAACACTGTTTGCTGTTTCCAGGTTGGCCCTATGGGCCAGATCTAAGTACCCCGTGGGCCAAATCCGTCCCCCGGGCCTTGAGTTTGACACCCCTGGTCTAGCAAGGAAGAACAGTTCTTTATAGAGTTCACAATGGTGTGACACCTGCTTTGTCCTCTTTTCAGTGGCTTGCACTTTCAGCTGCATGATGAAATTCACTGTGAAAGATTGCGATCCGAACACAGGTGACACTGAGGAAGACGGTTATGAGGATGAATATGTGGTAAGACAGAACTTCAGTATCTGCAGGCTATATGGACTCCTTCCACTATCATCAAGTAAGGTGATACCCAGTTTGCTGTCACCATGCTGTGAAGTGTGAGCCGCTGGATTTCATCAATGGAGCCCCATAACATGATCTGATAAATGATTTCATTATTTACACCAGGAAATAGTTCCACCTCATACACCAGTTGGTTTTATCTGGGCCAAAGAATGAACTTAATGAAGACTCTGAGCTTATAAGTGGATACATCTCAGCATGTCCAGATGGCTCTGAGTCAGAGCTGGAGCTTCCTGCTGGAGCTCTGCCTGACAGACTTGGCTAGTAGCCAGCTGATTTTGCAGACATAATCTTGAAGGTCCTTATGTCTCCCTCAGGGTCATGTGCTCTAAGATAGCCATAAATAATATGGCTTGTTCCAATTGTCTTTGCGTATAAGAGTTTGAACAGAATACTTTAGAAACAAAATTCCTTGTCACTTAAACTACATGTTCAACTAATGTTTTTCTTTCTCTCTCTTTCTTTTTGTCTCCGAGATAAGAATATGTCATTCTATGTTTTCCAGAAAATGTCACTTACAAGCTGAGTGTAAAGCAATGACGATCACTAGATTTATTCCTGTGTTGGAGGCTATTGACTTATTGTTTGTTTTAGGTACAGTGGAATTGCCACTGTGAACTCTTAAATTGGAAATACAGGTATTGGTTTGCTTCCAGCCAGCATATGGAAGCACAGGACTCTGCGGGTTCTTGCAAAGCCACGATGAATTAAAATAGACGACTTAAGAAAAATCCAGCTTTATTTAAGCTGATTGGAGCTTTCCAGATTCAAAGTGACTGTCAAGTATATTAGTTTAACCTTAACGGTGATAAGGAACTCTCATCAATCTGAAATGTCAGTGGAAAAGCAACACTTACCAGTTAGCCTATTTTGGAAAGAAGATGGGAAGGCCTGGATGCACGATAGCAATAGCAATAGTACTTACACTTATATACTGCTTCACAGTTATTTACACTTTTAAAGCGGTTTACAGAGTCAGCATATTGCCTCCAACAATCTGGGTCCTCATTTTTACCAACCTCGGAAGGATGGAAGGTTAAGTCAACTTTGAGCCTAGTGCCGTGATGGCAAACCTATAGCACACGTGCCACAGGTGGCACGCGGAGCCATATCGGTGGGCATGTGAGCATTGCCCTAGCTCAGCTCCGGTGCACATGCGCACACCAGCCAGCTGATTTTTGGGCCTTCTCAGCCCACCGGAAGTTGGGAAACAAGCTGTTTCCAACCTCTGGAGGGCCTCCAGGGGAGGGAAGGCCCGTTTTTTGCTCTCCTCAGGCTCCAGAGGCTTTCTAGGTGCCACCAGAAGTCAGCAAACAGACTGTTTTCGACCTCCAGAGGGCCTCCAGGGGGTGGGGAAGGCCGTTTTTGCCCTCCCTAGGGTCCAAGAAAGCCTCTGGAGCCTGGGGAGGGCAAAAAATGGGCCTACCGGCCCCACCGTGCCATCACGTGCCAAAAGCAGGGGAGCTCGGTGGGGTCGTGTGGGCATGTGCAGGGGGGCGGGGCGCATTGGATTATGGGGGTGGGCACGCGTGCGTGTGATCCCCCTGGCGCGTGCGCCCCCCCACTTTTGGCATGCGATGGCAAAAAGGTTAGCCATCACTGGCCTAGTGAGATTCGAACTGCCAAATTGCAGTCAGCTGGCAGTCAGCAGAAGAAGCCTGCAGTACAGTACTGCAACAATTGTCCTTTTCCTGATCAATCTATTATAATTACAAGGTTTATGCAATGTACTTGAGTGGCATGGTGGCCTAGTGGTGAAGACGTTTGCCTCCCACTCAGAAGGTTGAGAGTTCAATCCTAGGTAGTAGCAGGTATTTCTCACTTAGGGCGCAAACAAAAAAATATCTCCTGTGATCGCCACATGGCATCAGGAACGGCATCTGGCCAGTAAACACTCAGCTCCATCCAGTCACCCCAACTCTATCCCAAATGAAGGGATTACAGGATTGTAAAACCCACAGAATGTAAACCTGTGGGTTTTCACTACTTTCATCAAAATGACAAAAGCAAAGTTGTACTTTTGGGGCATATGTGTAACGGTATCTGTAGAACATGGGCATGGCTCGCATTGCAGTGCCACTCTTCGCAACATGATTCTTGTTGCTTCTGCAGACAGCACTGTTCTACTGCCCTTTAAAATTTATCAGTATTGCAGCAAAAGATAGACGTTTTCAAATAATTATTGTTCCTTTAAAATCTGGTCAGTTTTCTAAAGACCTCACTGAGAAGCTCAAGGGTAATTTACTGTCAAATGTCTTTATTAGCTAGAAGATCTGGAAGTAACCGTAGCAGATCACATCCAAAGAGTTTTGAAGCCAAATTTTGGAGCGGCCTGGGAAGAAGTTGGTGATGAATTTGAAAAAGAAGAGACTTTCACATTGTCTACTGTTAAAACACTGGAAGGTAGGTAAACAAAAACATTAGTGCACAGAGCTCTTGATTCCTGTGCCTTAAAAAAAGTTAATATTGTAAACTAAATTGTTACATGGTTTCCTGTAAATATTGGGAAGCCTTCTCAAAGTAGATCAGGCATGATCACAGGGAAATGTATTTTGGGATAACATTAACTAAACATTCCTATTCCGTTTTAAGTCTGAAAAGATTTACTAGTGGCAGGATGAAAAAATGATAGTTCAGAATTCCCTTATCTGTTAATATGATTACAAAAGTAGGTCAAAAGTAATTATTTTAGAACCAGCACTTCTAGGAACCACAGTGGAGATCTCAGTAATAGACGGTTTAAAAATTTATAGTAATTATACACTGCTTGAAAAGTTCCACCCTAACCCTTTGAAACAGATAAATGACTGTTTTTGACAGGGGAGAAAATTGAATCTTTGATTTTCATGTTCATACAAATTGATGTTTAAAATACTTGCTGATTCCACCACATTAATACAACTGAAGATGGTGAAACCCCAGCCTGCAAAACCTCTCACTGAAGTTGCACTCTTTCCCAGAACTCAGAGCGTATGAGTTATTGAACTGACCACAAGTTAAGTCACGTGGTCTCTGTACCTTACCTTTTGTTTCTTGGAGAAAGTGACATCTACTTTCTCTGGGAATAGGAAACCTAATAATCTAGTTATGTCAGCAATATTTTTATTTCCACAGAGGCAGTGGGCAATATTGTGAAATTCCTGGGAATGCAACCATGTGAGCGGTCAGATAAAGTCCCGGATAACAAGAACTCTCATACTTTGTACCTGGCAGGTGAGTTTTTCTGTGTCCTCTCTGCTGATCTTAATGGGATCTTTTTGTTTTTGGATGCCTGAATCAGTGTTGACACTTGGTGACTGCTGGACAAATCCCTGCAGCTTTCTTGGCAAGATTTCAGAAGTGGGTTGCCATTTCCTTCTTCCCAAGGCTGAGCAAGAGTGACTAAATCACCCACTTGGCTTTGTGTCTATGCCAGGGCCAGAACTCACAGTCTCCCAGTTTCTAGCCTGGTGCCTTTAAAGCAAACTGACTCCTCTAATTGGTTTGTTAGTCCATTCTAAGTGTCTGAAAAGAAGTTTTCATATTATCTTGATGTAAATTCAGTCCTTTTTCTCAGTGACCTATACAGTCATCCAGACTACTTCGATAATATTAACTTGGCACACGCTTTCACTATTAGGAAAGATATTTCATGATAATAGTCCTACAGATGAGGAAGCAGTATCATAACTTTTCTTCAAGCTTTATTATTCTAATATATGTGGATATTTGTAAGAAATATGCTAGTGCCGGAGATCCCAGTGGAATGAGATCTCTATCAGTACATGATATCTGAAGTATTTCTATGAATCTACTCCCATTATTTGATTCATGAAAATAGTGAAAGGGATCCTTGGGTGGAGTTCATAGTTGTCCCAAATTCTGCAAGGTGGTTTCCCCCTTCTTCACTATAATCCCATTTAGGAAAAGCTGAAGAGATAAATCATCACAAAGTCACAATTCAGTTGTAAGATGATTTGGCCATTGACCAAAACACCGTCAGTGTTCTAAATATTCTTAATGATAATATAGGAGGTTAATTATCTCCTTTTCAAAAAGAGCTTTTAGTTTGGCAATTTACTTTAATCCCTTCAAATGTAGTTTCAGCCATACATGCTGATAAAAGTATTACTCTCTTTGATCTGCTACAGGTGTATTTCGAGGTGGTCATGACCTCTTGGTTCGTTCTCGCCTTGTCCTCACAGAAATTGTGACAATGCAAGTCACAGCTCGGAGTAAAGAAGAACTTCCCGTGGATATCGTCATGGGTTCTGTTGGCTAAGCTCATTTTCAGGCTCCTGTTTCAGACCCCCAAGGCTGAAGGGAGAATTAGAGCTCTCTTTCTACTGCTCTGGACATTGGGAGAAATATTAGAACACTGGCATCAGTTCTTTCTCTAATTAGAAATGAAAGCTATGTGTGTAGGTTTATAACCACAAGAATGTTTCTGTGAAATACTGAATTGGTTATTTCTTCATGTTTGCCAGGCTACTTCAAAAGAACATCCCTTTTATACCAAGGTGCCTAATAACACTAAAGTAGTTGGCTCTAGCGCCTGTTCTGGTCACCATGTGTCAGATTCATTATGTGATTAGCCAGAGCCTTTACAACTGGGGCAATTGTTATATTTTATGACCTTTCTGGACCCTTACATATATATTATAAAATAAAAATATGGATTTTATGCCACCAACGCCACTACGCTCAAGAACATGAAAATAAACACATTTTATCTCTTGCCCAAATGGTATTGAAAAGATATTCACAATACACAGGTCTACTTGATTTGGTTGATTTATATCAAACTTGCCTTCATTGTCAAATTGTTAATATCATTTGTAGGCAGCCTGATTTGAAGAAGTGCTAGGGTGAAAAAGAATCAGGAATATGAATTTCACAAGAAACTGGCAGGTAATCTAGAGTAGAAAACCAGAATGGAAAAAAACAGAAGCATCCTTTATTTCAAATCATGTCATTTTTCCGTATTGATATTTAGAAAAGGGGATGTTTAAGGAAATTGCTCATTTTCATATTGCTTCACGTTTCTAAAAGTCATTTGTTTCAGTAAAACAGCCTAAATTGTTCTATGAGTGGGCATCTATTACTGTGGTTGATTTTGATTTTGTAAAGGCTGATACTGTGCTTTATTCTATTCTGACTAGATTTTATACATAAATGTTGTGCCATATAATGAAAGAATAAACAATGTTTAACATTCTTATAATTTGCATAGCTAATTATCAGAATTGTGATAAAATGTGGTGTAAACTACTAGATCTCAGTTCTTCATGGTTTTAGCAAAAATAGATTAGGATGGTGATATAAGATCATCCATTATGCTAATAATATACATTCAACAAAATTTTAAACCAGCTTCTCCAGCCTGATATCCCTCAAAGTGTTAGGACTTCATAAATTTTGTACTAGCTATAGAATCATATAAATTAAGAACTTTATAGTTTGTTTATTGCTGAATAGACAAGTTTGATGTTGAATGGATTATATACTCTGCAAACAAAACTAGAGGGTTTTTTTTCAGGGTTGACTGAAAATCTACTCATGGATGTCCTGCAAAATTTAAATTTTGAACTTTAAAAATAATATCTATCATATTAACAAGGTATGACTTGAGCAATATACAGAGCCTGTAGCTCTGACTTGAGCAATACAGAGCCTGTAGTACAGTGGTTTAAAGCACCCTGTTATTAACATCTATTAACATCTGCTGCTTGCAATTACTGCAAGTTCGAATCCCACCAGCTCAAGGTTGACTCAGCCTTCCATCCTTTCTAAGGTGGGTAAAATGAGGACCCAGATTGTGGGGGCAATAAGCTGACTTTGTATAAATATACAAAAAGTATGAAGGCTATTGCTTAACGCACTGTAAGCCGCCCTGAGTCTCCGGAGAAGGGCGGCATATAAATCAAATAAAAAAAAATATTCCAAATTTGCCCTACAATGTCTAATTCTAGAGAAAAGTAGGAAGAGGCAGAGAAATATATCTAAATAGTGTAAAGGATGAGAGACCATTTTACACAGGGATGAACATATAATACAATACTACAAAGAAGATATAAATCAAAAGAGGTAAAGAAGATGCTGTTCATGTATGAATAACTATACAAAAAGACCTCCCAAATTGCTGAAAGACCCAAATATTTTGGAAAGCGTAGTTAAATGGGCTCTAAAAATATTGCTGACCATAAAGCTGCAAGAGTTGATGAAATGCCAGCAGAACTGTTTAGAACAGAAGTCTCCAATCTTTTCAGCATGTTGACCTTTTCATGAAATTTCAGATTGTTCATCAACCCCTAAACATCTATTATGTGAAAATACAATATTTGGATAGTCCCACAATCCATGGGGTCAATATTCACTACTTTGGGGAACCCGAATTTAAAATCTTGCAAAATTATGCTGCTAATATACTGCTTGTAATTGGTAAGCAGATATGGAAACAGTTGAGGTCAGAGAACTGAAAAAGATCAAGCTCTAGTCTAGTATCCAGTAAGGCAGTGTTAAAAAAGCTTCAGCTACCTGTGTACTGCAGAATTTGTATGGTAATCAGCAACAGTAAAAATGGAATATGGAGCAATTAATTAGTTCAAAATTAAGAAAGGAATATGACAAAGTTATATACTGTTAACCTATTTAACTTAAATGCAGATATATAAAGATAAATGGTGGATTAGAAAAAAAATTAGCATTACAAATGTTGAAAGAAATACTGTACATTACTAACAACCCTGAGGTATGCAAATAATTCTGTTTTGGCTGCAGAGCACAAGAAAGACTTAAGAGCTGTTTTGTTGAAGGTGAAAGAAGAACCTTCAACAAAAGATTATTTAAGTCTTTCTTGCTTCCAGCAAGCAGATTGATACCACTAGCACATCTGAGATTGCTAATGCCAGCCCATTGCAAATGGGCGAATAAATAGTAGTAGTACAGTGGTATTTGACCTATGACCTTCATTTAGCGGCTATTTGAAATTATGGCAGATCCTGAAAGTTACATACGACCTGGATTCAAAATTGTGATAGCTGCTTCCCTCCCCACAGTCACATGACTGCATTTTGGATGCCCAGCAACTGCCCCACATTTATAGCTATTTGCAGTGCTCCGCAATCACATGACTGTGATTTATTATATTTTCCCCAGAAATCGGCTTTTACTTCGTTTCCAGCAAAAAATTCCCCATAGCAAACAATGGTTTGTTTAACTACTGCCACGTTCACTGAAAAAAGGTGGTAAAATCAGGCATGGTCACACGATTAATGACCATCACGACTGGCAACTGAAATTGCAGGCTCAACTATAGCTATAAGTTAAGGACTGCCTGTAATATAGACTATATCTTCCTGGGCTCCAAAATTGAGATACTCACTTTATCATGAAATAAAAAGCATCTGTTTCTTGGGAGAAAAATTAAGATATCAATAAAACACCTGTATTAAAATTAAATCAGTAATGTTACAACAAATATTACTATTATAGGCCTACTGTATATTCAGTTTGCATAGAAAATATCTTAGAAGTTGAAGCATGTATCTCAAATATTAAAGCATGTATCTTGCAGAATGCTGCCTCATCTATTCTGTGATATGGACAAAATATAATTTTTGTAGCTTATGGAAAGGAATTGTATCATAACAACTTGCAAAACACTTTGAATGCAGATAAAATTTACGGTGTAGGATATAGACACTTGTGAGTCTATTTTAGGGAAGTGTAGAAGTGAATGGGTGAAGTGTTCGCTGTCATGTGCATCAACCCATGAACTCTTTTTTTCTGGGGTAAACAGAATAGTCACAATTTCACTTTGTATAATGTTTTACACTTAAATCCGCTCTTCTGATTTAAGGGTGGAAGCTATAGTAAAAACTATAGCGAGAGTTCTAAGGACAGATTGAGGCATGCTTACTGAATATACTGGCTTGTTTAATTTTTTTCAGAAATGATTACAAGGAAAAGCTGGCCACAAATGGACAACACACATTTAACCTTCAGCTACCATATCTGGTTTGTAGACATATGGATGATCATGGGTTGGCAGCTAAGTTAGAAATGTTTATTCATATGTATCCAACATCCATTCAGTGTTTTGCAGTCCTAAGTATTGTAGTTCTGACACAAAGGCTACACAGGGAGTTAGGATACATCTGTAAAGCCTCTGCGAAGTAGAGAGAAATGACATATAGTGGATGTTTATTAGTAGATTTATGTCCATATGTGATTGTAGAAGAATCCTCCTGTCTTGATTTCTGAACCGCAATTCCCCACCACCACCAAGCACAACCTCAGCCCTTATAGATTCAAATTCTGAGTTCTACAATTCCGTTTGGGAATGAAGTTTTGCTTTCTGGGCCAGAGTGGTGGAGGCAGATCAGACAAACTCACAGCGCCGTCCAGGCTGTTTTCACATTTAATAATAATAATACTAATAATACTAATAATACTAATACTAATAGCAGCAGCAGCAATAACAACAATAATAATAGTAGCAGAAATAATAATAGTAACAATAATAATAATGTATAATTTATTGACATCCCGGTACCAGGAGATGCCAGAGTCAAAGAAAAAGAACTGGAAAAAAATCATGAAATACTGCGATCTGGCCATAGAAACTACACGGCTATGGATGAAATATGTCACAATGATACCCATTGTCATCGGGGCACTTGGTACCATGTCCAAGAATTTCACAAAACACTTCAAGAAATTGCAGCTTCCTGCAATAACACCAGCGCAACTGCAAAAAACTGTGCTACTCGGAACATCATATATTTTAAGAAGGTACTTGGTTGATACCTATTGCTGACGCTGGCAGCAACCCGTATCAACCATTAGCACCAGTCAATGGTATTTGTGATGCATTTTTGAATGTTCAGTTGACCGAGTTTCATGTTTAATGAATAAAATATAATGATGATGATGATGATGATGATGAAGTTTCCTGGATGAAGACCTGAAAGCAGCGCGCACAAACCGAGGATAGACGCGCGTTTTCGGAGGGGAGGCGGAGGCCTCGCTGCGCTTCAGTGACGCAGGGGGAGAAATTGGTACCAGCCGCGGAGCGGGTGACTTCCGAGGCAGCATTTTGAAAAACAAGCTCAGCCATAAACAGGTCAGAAGCGGAGGGAGAGGAGCGCTGGAAGGCGGGAAAACCCGAAGGGAGGAGGCGCCTGTTTCCTCATCAAAGGAGCTCTTCCCTCTGGTCAGGATCGAATCCGGGAGGCTGAAAGGGGCGGCGGTGGCGGGAATGCGGAAATGGCTTCTGACGTGCTAGGGAAACCTTTTGTGTAGCTGGTCCTGGTGAGCCCCAGATGATCCCTTCCTCTCAAACCTGGGAATCTCCGGTAGGAAAACGGCCTCGTCCCTTCTCTCTGCTAGCTTTTCTTACAAGCGCGGCTTAGGCTCCTTTTGGCGCCCGAACCAGGAAGGGAGAAGGAAGGAAGGAAAAGGTGCCGAAGGAGCATCTCTTCCCAAGTTTTTGGTGTCTGGCGATTTATTGTCCGATATAAAGCTCCTCTTTTTTGGGGGGGATGGAGGAGATACTTAACGGTGGATCAGAGGGCGTAGTAGGGGATCTCCGGAGAAGCTAGCTGAATTGATGATTTACGTTGGTCTTGTCTGTGGAAGTTAAGAGAACAGGGGTTTCTTATCAAAATTGGCCTTTTTGGACGGGTGGACTATTTCAAATTGCAGATTAGGAAGAAAGAAAAAAAATTAAGCCCCGACTGACACTTCTGGAGGGTGTTGCTGCTTCATCTATTTGTATTGAGGAAAATGTCAGGCTACTTTTAGTCTTAAAATTATTCACTTACGAATCACTGTGGAATTTATCAAAAATCAGGTAAAGTGAAGCAGCCAGACTAAAGAGTTGCAGCATCAAGTAAAAAGTAGTTTACTCATTGCAATTTTCTTTTGATTGTTGTGAGCTGCCTAGAGTTATTGCAAGTTGGGCGGTATACAAGGTTTAGTTAATAATAGTAATAATTAGAAATGCAGGAAGTGAATTGATTTCCAGATAAACATCTTCCAACTTGCGACCTCTCCTGCGGGCTTCCCCATTGACTTTCTCCCTACAAGCATCCCCCAAGCAAAGTTAATACGGAGGCCATCAGGAAGTCAGAAGTTGCTCCCTCTCTCACTGCTCTTTTGTTCATCCATCGCCATTTGGTTGATTGGTCTAGTTCAGAGATGGGCAATTGTGGCTCTTTTACAACCTGTGGACTTCAACTCCCAAAATTCTGGGAGTTGAAGTCCACAGGTTGTAAAAGAGCCACAATTGCCCACCCCGGTCTAGTTCAATCAACCCCCCTCCCCTTCAATTCTGGAGCTGACAGGAAGTCCAGTTCCCCCACCATAGTGTTTCCTCCTAGTGCGGCGTCCTTTTTCCTCTACCTGTCCTAACTGAAAGCCCTATCAATTGTGGAGCTGACCGGTGACAGGGAGCCGCAGCAGAGGGATGAAAGAGCCACATGCGGCTCCAGAGCAGCAGGTTGCTGACTTCTGGTCTAGTTAAGTAAATATCTCTGAAATGATGATATAACAGTGCTCAGGTTGTCTAGTATGTTCCTAAAACACTGTTTTGTAGGCCACAGTTTTGGGTACACTTTGGAAGAATGTGCGGACGGACAGCTGTTACTTTGGGAGCAGATCGTATCCGCCGTGCCTGTGCTTATCACAATAATCGAGGAGAAAGAAAGTATCCTGAATGGCAAAATGCTGACAAATATAGCCCTTCGTTCAATAAGAGCCCACAATCTAACAGTCCTGTGCTTCTCTCCCGGCAACACTTTGAGAAGGTGAATTTCTTCAATTAACTTACATAACATAATATTTTTAAAAGTTCAGGTAATTCTTGATTTACAGCCTTCTGTTTAGTGACCACTTGAACTTACAATGGCCTTGGAAAAGGTGACTTAAATGGCATTGAAAAAGGTGACTTACAACTAGTCCTCATACTTATAACCGTTGCAGCATCCCTCTGGCCATATGATCAAAATTCAGCCACTTGGCAACAGGCATCTACTTATGTCAGTTGCAGCATCCAGGGGTTATGTATCATTGCCCTTGCTGGCTTCCAAACAAGCACAGTCAAGGGGATAATTCACTTAACAACTGCAGTGACTTGCATAATAACTGTGGCAAAAAAGGTCATACACATTGAGTACAACTCAACACCCGTCTTGCTTAGCAATGGAAATTCTGGTCCCACCTGTGGTCATAAGTCAAAGATTACTTGGAATTGTTTGCTGCATTCGCTTTCTGTTCTCTGACATTTTTACATTCATCCTTTATCCTAGTTAAAGCTGAATTTTTGTTTTAAAAAAATCAGAAGCATGTTTTGTCTGCTCTGTGGCATTTTGTAGAAGAACATTAGCTTTCTGTTGTTATAGAAGCTACTTATAATAAAGCAACATAAAATGACTTCTGGTTGAATGTTAGGGGGAAAATCCTAACAGTAAAAACGTAAGTGTAGTTAAACGATCTGGTGAATGCTAGGCTCCCCATTACTGAAGGTATTTGAGTATCTGGGCTTAAAAATGCTCCAGAAAAGTTTTGACTTCAGGCCTACTTGGCAGTTTTAAAATTGTAAGAAATTTATTTTCAGGTTGTTTAAGAAAATGAGAAGAAAAGATTTCGTGTATCTCCCTCATATCAGTGAGCTCAAATATATGTCTTGCTTGTAGATACTGAGGTGACTATGCCACAATTGGAATTATGCTCATTTACCCTCATTCCTAGATGAGTTCAAGCAGAGATTAGACAGGCAACTGTTAGCAAAACTTGAAGGTTTTTTTTGATTACATATATAAAGTTTTCTCATTCTATGAACAACATATTCTTCATGTTAAATACATCATAGTTTTAAAAGTTGTGATAATTGGGAAAGTTGACTAAAATATACATTTCAAAAAGTTGTTAATTGCATCGTTATTCTGTAGAAATAACCAGCCAGCATCTGCATATTGTACAGATATAAACAGCATCTCAGATAGTTCTTCTCCAATGCCATATTAGTCATATATCTCTTGGCTGGTAGACCTTGGATACATAAAATTATGTCTTGCACCAAAGAAAGTCTGTGTGTGTGTAGCTTTTTATTGAATTTTATTGAAGCTATTTTAGAGTTAGATAAGTGTCCCTTAAAAATAAAGGAACAGTGGCCTCTCCCTTTAGAAATCATTACTAATAATCTATAAAGGAATTTTTTTGTATGCATATGATCTTTCTAGTTTCACATGCCTGATTAAATGCCGCAGGTTTATTTAAATGAATCCACTATAACGTTTTTCCGGGTTTTCAAATATGCACGCTATTGTATTACCTGTTAGATAAACCCATACACACAGGTGTGAGGGGAGATAATAATAGTGTCCATTTTATAATAACGCTAACTGCTCAAGCTTTAAAAAATACTTAAATGGGACATGATTTTACTTGTAGTTCAAAATAAAGATGCTTGGCATTTCAAAATAATGAAGTATCAGATCACTGCACACACTCAGATTTGAAACCTCATATAAGCATAACGCTTTTTCAAACTATTTCCTCTTTCATTTTCCTGTCTAAATGCTCAGGATAACAATCTACAGAAGTTTTAGCAGTTCATAAAATCACAAAAAGAGAAAAATAAATGAAGTTAATAAAGATTGCCACAGAGTCTCTTCCACTAGAAAAAAATACTTCTGCTACTTCATTGGCAATTTATCTGTTATGCTGTGCTTCATAGGCAACAACATATAGTAAAGAATATTTTATCCTTGGAGAAAAAGAGATACATACACAGGATTAGCAAGCAAGAGGCAAGACGAAAGGGGAATGGGCACACCTGAGGAGAAATAGATAACTAAATATTGTATTGGTGGTTTAAAACATTTGGAATGCTGTGATGGCAAAAGCACCAAACTGATCCACAAAACATAATGAATACGGAATTAGAAACAAAGTTTTCAACATTTTTTAAATATTTAAACTTATATGTGTATTGTAAGATTTCAGACAAACAAAAATATTGGTTTTTTAAAAAACTGAATTTAAAACTATTTAGAACTGATGCACAGGATAGCACTGAAAGTGAATTTGATTAAATAGACAAAAAAGAAGAAATGAAAGCCGTTGGTCTGTTTCAATTGTTTTAACTGAGAAAGGTGCGAGAAATGACTCATTTAGGTAGTGGAAGATATTTATAAATGCATTGTGTTTACTTGCACAATTCTTCTGATTTGCATTTGCATTGTCTGGGCTCAAACCAAGCAAATTGAGTCTAATTAGAACTTGGATCACAGAGCCTGGAAATTCCATGTGTGTTTGTTAAACTTGGAAATTGAAAAAAATCCCAAAAGCAATATCAACCCACTTCTATATTTCTGCCAAGAAAACTACACAGACATGTCTGTGAAATCTTCAGAAATGCAGCTCATTTTGAAGAGACTTATCTTTTGGAGGAGTGTTTTGGAATATATGACTCAGTGTGCACTCCAATATATCTCTAAAATTCCTATATAAAATAATTGAGCTTTTCTAATGATACCAACAGCTTGACTTCCTCCTTTCACATTTTTACAGAATTTTACTACTCATTCTTTCAATAACTGAGCTGTCTAGCTGATTATTCCACATACACACACACACAAAGTAGGGCTACCATATCTAGTCTGCAAAAACCCAGATTACTAGATGATAGCAAAGAGGGTTTGGAAACATGTCTGAAGTTCTTTTGCCCATCAGACCTCTAACAAAGACAAAACTTAAGCTACTTATAAGATATAAATACACAGAAGCATATACCGTATTTTCCGGCGTATAAGATGACTTTTGAAGACAGGAAAATCTTCTCAAAAGTCTGGGGTCGTCTTATACGCCGGGTATAAGCTGTAGTCATTGCTAGAGATTCCTAACCCGAAGCTGAGTTGCCGGCGCTGACCGATGACACTACAGGAGCGCCGACAACATTGAGGGGAAGCTGTGCCGATCTCGTCAAGGCTGCATGACCCCCAGTGATGGCGAGCCCCAGCTGTCTGGGGAAGTCGGAGCGTCGATAATATACCTGGATGCCTGGGATGGTGGGGGAAGCTCAGTGGCATGCAGCCTTGACGAGATCGGCACAGCTTCCCGAATCTGAGTTGCCGGCGCTGATCGATGACACTACGGGAGTGCCGACAACATTGAGGGGAAGCTTTAATTTTAAATTTTTAGACTTTATTTTATATTGTGGCTTTGTTTTTATTATTGTGAGCCGCCCTGAGTCCATTGTGAGATAGGACGGCATATAAGCCGAATAAATTAAATAAATAAATAAATAAATAAATCCACCTGGATGCCTGGGACGGTCCGGGAAGCTCCGCGCAGCAACCAGCTGGGTCAAGCATTCAGCGGCATGCAGCCTTGATGAGATCGGCACAGCTTCCCCTGAAAAGTAGGGGGTTGTCTTATACGCCCAGTCGCCTTATATGCCGGAAAATACGGTATTGTTCATTGGTGAGAAATGGGGTGTTGCATATTCAAGCAAGGTGCACATCCTTAGCTGAATCTGTGCATGCAGCCTCTTGAAGTAACTTTTTAAAAGTCTGATTTTCTCTTTTAAGCAGCTGATTACTTAAGGTTTTTGCTATTTAAAACACATCAGCATTTACAATACCAGGAGTGATATGCACAGAGTTTTGGATCAGAGTCTTTGATTGTAGAGTAATCTTAATTTTATGTATCTATGCATTCTTCTTCACAATATTTCCTTTTCTGATTTATGAAAGAATGCCAATTCTTCTGAGCGTATCCTTGTAGCCATGCGTTGGGGCCTAGTTCCAGCTTGGTTCAAGGAAACTGACCCATCTAAAATGCAGTTCAACACTTCCAATTGTCGGAGTGATACCATGATGGAGAAATTCTGCTATAAGGTTAGTTTATAATTTGGGGGGAAAGTCTTTGTTTCCTTCCAGCCATGATCTTCATGACTTTTGGGTTACACATGAAAACTAGAGCTTTGTTTAAAATATGCTACCAACATCAAGATGCTGCAAACGCTACATCTTATTTTTTTTCTGAAAAAGGAAAAGCCCAGTTAGTGACACCATTTCAAATGCTTGACAGAACGAAATATTGACTTTTAAGACAGGCTACAGTAGTATAAATAAGCCTATTAAAAACTAATATAAAGGCTGAATATAATTACTTTTTTCTACAATTTTTTTCTGAAGGATCAGATTATTGCATAACTATTAAACAGAATCAAGAAATGATATACACATGACTAAGGAAATATAGTAGATATCTCCTGGAAGGCTAAGTGTTCTTCTGTATAGCAACAAATTTGTTGCTATACACAAGTTTGATCTATAATGACTTGGTAGCTTAACCAATATTATGGGAAACTGCTTTTACTGATTTTTTGTTTATTTTATCCAGTTGCACTTTCCTTCCTTTTTTCCCCAGACCTCAAAAGAATTGGAGTAGGGGAATATAAAAACAAGAACTGCTGCAATCTAATGTAAACAAATGAGGTTCTTGACCCTTACTTGCTGTTTTATCAGTATAATTCTGGAACATGAATAAAATCCTGTTATTCTCATTAGAGAACAAAATCCCATCAGGAACAAACCAAAGCAGAAAATATCTTATTCCTCGGATCATTTATGAATCTGGAAGCTGATTTCATAATTCAAATTTGAAGTGTAATTTATTGAGTAAACCCAGTAAACCCTAACCCTAACCCCAGTAAAATAATTTCTTCTTGGGAACCTCCTGGTCTTTCTTGTAAAAGAAGCCTTATTTTGAGAAGGAAGTTGGTATTCTGAAGAATTCTGGCTTTGCATTCTGACTGAGTAAGGCTTTCGAGAATTATTAACCACAAATTTGTCTGATGAATAAGGAGAACACCAGTGTTTTTAATGGGTTTATTTACACTATTGTAGTTCTACGGGCTTGTCTTAAAAGTCAATATTTCATTCTGTCAAGCAGAATGAAAATTGCAGCAGAAAATTGAGGAAGTTAGCAAAGATTAGCTAATTTGGGGGGAAAAAACAATTTTTCATTTCAGCAAAGAAATCACTCATGTATTTTTAGTGATAGAGTGTTTATTTTCACACAACAGTAAACGTTGAGGACTTACTATATGGAGGTCAAAATAGTGTAATCATTAAAATTAGAACTTTGCACCAACCTGGATTTGAAGGAGCGATGGCAAGGTGGAGCACAGGTAATATTCCTTGTCCTGGAATTGAATGGCAGTGGTCAAGCAAACACAGGAACTCTGCAGCAATTATTGACAGATGTTATGTGTTTCTGTGCATTTTGAACCACCTTTCTCTCTTTGAATCCTGATTGCTGCACAGTCCTAATTAAAACTTAGAGCGAACGCTTGCTCTGAATATGATTTTATAGCCTGCTCTATGTGGTAGTATTATAATCTGCCAGCAACAACCATAAAATGTATCCTTTTAATGCATTTGAAGTTAGCATTGAATAGATTGCTATTAATCCTGCTCCTCTCTTTTTTCCAAAGGTACCTCTCTCAAAAGGCAAACGGTGTGTGGTGCTGGCTGATGGCTACTATGAATGGCGACAACATAATGGACAAAAGCAGCCATATTTCATTTACTTTGCCCAAACTGAGCAGGAAATGGTATAACATTATTGCAATTGTTATATTTCATGCTGATGTTTCATTGATGTTTTTTTAAAGCTATCCCCATAAAAGATTATTGCTACTACTATTAATATTAGATTTGTCAGATAGAAATGGATGGAACTGTGCTTTACATTTCCCCCTTTTTGTCATAATTGCCGCAACTCAGGTTGAAGATGGTCATAAATTATCCTGCTTGCTTAAAGACTTGCTTAAAGTTGAGGAAATGTGGTATTCCTAAGCATACATTCTACTTCTTGAAACACTTGTTGAAGCAATTGTTAAACACATTTAACAATTCCAAATGTATCATTGGTAAACTCTGCAATAACCTGGCACTTATACACAGATCAGCTTGACATTTCCAAGACAGTTTAGAATAATGAATAAAATGTATTGCTAAAAACATCATAGCATGAATAAAGGTACATGATGTGAGAAATATCTGGAAGGACAAACAGGGCATTTTGTCTAGCCTCTAAAAGAAAGTAACATAGGCCCAAAGCAAAATTCCCTGAGGAATGGTGATAATACAACTAAAATGGAGCTGTTGTGGCAGTGGTTAGAATGCAGTATTGCAGGTTAACTCTGCCTGCTGCCAGAGTTCGATCTTGACCAGCTCAAGGATGATTCAGCCTCCCATTCTTTTGAAGTTGGTAAAATGAAGACCCAGATTGTTGGGGGCAATATCCTGTAAACTGCTTAGAGAGGGCTGTAAAGCACTAAAGACGGGTGAAATCCAGCAGGTTCTGGAGAACCGGTAGCGGAAATTTTGAGCAGTTCAGAGAACCAACAAATACTACCTCTGGCTGGCCCCAGAGTGGGGTGGGAATGGAGATTTTGCAGTATCCTTCCCCTGCCACGCCCAGCAAGCCAGTAGTAAAAAAAATTGGATTTCACCACTGACTGAAGGGGTATATAAGTCTAAGTGCTATTGCTAAAATTATTAACATTGCTTCATATGACAAAAACCTGGAAACCAGGCTAAGCTGTAAACAGCTTATCAAATATCAAATAAAGTTATTTGAATTGTATTCTGAAATCAGTAACCAAGATAAGTTTCCAGCACTTGATTTTACTATTTGTAAAAATTGTAAATTATTTGTGAAGACCTTTTTTCAATGATATTCAGTTTTTGAGCAGTCTTCAAAGACAGCCCCACATATGATATTATGTTGTAATCTAAGAAATTATCAGAGCCCGGACTGGCAAACAGATTTAATTTAGGTAGTTCACAAGCTTAATTTATAAAATTCATTCTGAGTCAGAGGAACCATTTTGTTCTCTAGTGTCAAAACCATGAGTTATGAGTTAAATTTCAGTTATTGTGATATAATTATGCAGCAGTAACAGATTCAATAATAATTTGATATTCCATGCAATTATAATGGTGTTAGTTAAGGACTAGTAAACCAAAGTTTATTTGCAAGAAGAAGAGGATAAGAAATCTAAAGATGTGATGTTTGTCTGTTTAAAAGGTGATCCTCTGCTGTCTTTTTTCTTTTTAAGTTCACCAAACCAGAAATGGAAGATGAGGTTGAAGATTCAAAAGGGAGGAAGCTGCTTACCATGGCTGGGATTTTTGATTGCTGGGAGCCCCAGAATGGAGCAGAACCATTGTACAGTTACAGTGTCATCACAGTAAATGCATCTGAATGTGTAAGATCCATCCATCACAGGCAAGAGAGACATGACTAGAGAGCGCTTTTCACAGAACATACTGTAAAATGTAGTAACTCTTAAGGATATAGTTGTGAGATAACCAGGAATGGTTATGAAGCAGAGCGTAGAATTTTGTGCACGGAAACGGTGCTGAGAGTAATTGTGAATAAACTGCATACAAACTGGTTTTTAAAGTAGTTTACTTATAGAGCAAAGCAAATTCATAGTCTTTTACCAATCCAAGTCTTAGCCATGCATAATCAATCCAGAGATACAAAACTTCTTACCGGTTTGTATAACAATACATGAATCATTCAGGAACGGTATAAAAACAGTTCATAAAAACAGTAATAAATAACCATTTCCTAACAGTAACTTAAAGATAATGCTCCATAAATTGCACTTCCTGTTGTCTATTTTTTTCTGTATTTACCAGATAGTGTCCCAAAGGTGCTTTTTCTGGAGGCAACTGGACTTCCTTGTTTTTTCTTTGAAGACATTTTGTTTCTCACCCAAGAAGCTTCTTCAACATTCTTCTTGGATGAGAAGCGAAACATCTTCAAAGAAAAAACAAAGTCCAGTTGCCTCCAGAAAAAGCACCTTTGGGACAACCATGACCTGGATGAGTGAGAATCTCTACAGACTTTTACCAGATAGTGTGTTTATTTTTAAATATCAAAGTCAGAATGTGAAAGGTTATCTAATCTTATAAGATGGAGGCTTCTTATAAGATGCCTATATGAAATAGGCATCTATGGTGATTTCTGTATGACTTATTCAAATAGAAGTAATAATTAAGCTTTGTTCTAAACCTCCTACATTGTTTGATCAGTGTAATCCTTGGAGAAATTGAGTAAGCTTTTAATGAGGGTGCTGCAATATCAGACCTTTTTTTTTTTTGCTGAATTTGATTTTTAGAATCTGGTTCATACTGATGCTTGGCCTTTTATGTTTTCTACTATTACAGGTTGTGGATTAGTTCAGATGTTTTTTTCCATCACTAAAATCTATGTCTTTCTATTTGTCTAGAATGCCAGCTATTCTGGATGGGGACGAAGCAGTTAAAAAATGGCTTGACTTTGCAGAAATACCCACAGAAGCAGCACTTCACCTTATCCAGCCCACAGAAAACATTGCCTTCCATCCTGTGTCAACAATAGTGAACAATTCCCGAAATAATTCATTAGAATGCATTTTACCCATTGAATTGGATCCCAAGAAAGTATGTTTGCATTTCCTTTTCTAGGATATATATTCAATCTCCCAATCTATTTTACAACCCTGTAATTTTATGGCTGTCTCCCATCTAGATATTAAGCATGGCTGACCCTGCTTAGTTTCTGATATTGACTAAGATGCTGCCCCCTGCTTTTAGGCTAAGCAACTCTATGCCAAAGTAAATGGCACATTGATGTTACTGATTGACTCGGAGAGTACGAAATTCAAAAATGGAGTGCATGTACTGCTTCTGCATCTGTATTTTGTTTACCAGTTCATAGGTAAAAAATATTATTTTAGGGACTTCATCAAGCTTTCCTGGATAAATTGGGGTATGTGATCCCAATAAACTGAAATTGCCCTCATCAGATACCATGTTTTCCTGAAAATAAGACCCAGTCTTATAGTTTTTTTGAACCCGAAATAAGCTCTTGGCCTTATTTTCAGGGAGGTCTTATTATTTTGGGGTGCGTGGAGCAAGATGAGGCTCCTCTTGCCGTCTTACCTGATTTCCTGCTTTGCATTTAAATATTTTCCGGGGAGAGGCTTATTTTAGTGCATGCGCTCAAAAGCCCGATTGGGCTTATTATCAGAGGATGTCTTATTTTCGGGGAAACTGTATAAATTTGTTTTCTTGGGTGGAGTGGTTTGGGAATCTTTTCAGTACAGGTAGCCCTCGACTTATAACCATCCGTTTGGTGACTGTTCAGAGTTATAATGGCACTGAAAAAAGTGACTTATTACTGTTTTTCACTTTTATGCCCATTGTAGTATCCCCATGGTCACATGATCAATATTCAGCCACTTAGCAACTGGCTCATATTTATGATGGTTGCAGTATCCCAGGGTCATATGATCACCTTTGTGACCTTCTGACAAGCAAAGCCAATGGGGAAGCCAGATTCGCTTTACAACTGTGTTACTAACACTATTTGTGATTCATTTAACCACCATGGCAAGAAAGATCGTAAAATGGGGGGAAATCCACTTACCAACTGTCTCATTTAGCAATCGAAATTTTGGGCTCAATTGTGGTCACATTTTTCATTTCACCAAGTTGGAATGTGACATGAAACAATTAAATTGTAACACCAAGATTCACTAAACTAGTCTGTCGTTTTGAATGGACTAGTCATAAAAATCTTATTTTTCTTATTTTGTATCTTCCAGAATACCAAAATCAATGCAAGCAGCACAGTAATGCTGAACTGGTTAAAAAATAAAGGCCCTAGGAAAGATGAGAAGGATGAAGACAATTTACCAAAGTGGTCCAGCCAGTTCATCCAGACACCACCGTGTAAAAAAACTAGCATGGACTTAATGCACCAGTGGCTCAAAAAAGATGGAGAACCTTCTGCAAAGCAACTGAAAAAGCAGTGATAATGTGGTTACATTGCTTATTACCGAGCCTGTTCTTAGCCAAAGAGGGTCTTACGTGTTGAGTTACTGCAATATTTAAATTTCCTGATTTAGATTGTAATACAGGTATAATCTATAAATAAATTATAAGACTTCAGATATGCTTCCGTCCTGATGCTGAGTAGATGGGCTTTGACATTTAACACTTAGTTTCTTTTGTCTGAAACAAATAGGGTATAGATGTTAATGCAGCTTGACTTGACCTTGCTAATGTTGAAAAGGCAATAGCGTTCCAAAATATGTAAGAAGTGAAGGATTTAATGTTATTTTTTCCTCCTCCAAGGACACAAGCAGAGATTTGGTTTGTCATGGTTACCATCATAGTATTCATTCAATTCACTGTGGATTGCTTCATCTTTTATGGGGAAAAAATAGGTCACTGTTAATGCTGGAGATTTGCTGCTGCACAGTGAGAATGATAATTTATATTGAAACCAGTTCACATTTTTGCCCTTTTTAATCTGTTTTGGAAGATGTGGAATGTCATCTGCAAGTAATATACAAATATAATTCCTACTGGTTGGGAAGCTATTCCAAAAGGATCTTGTTTCACTATTTTGGATTCATTCCAAACCTTTAATAGTATTGTTTAACAAATTCATCAAAGCTGTAATGATGATCAGGCCACCAATGTAGTTAATATTTTGAATAAGTGGTATCAAAATAGCAAGAAAGAGAGAAAGAACTTTAGTCTTGTTTTTTTGGGGAAAATGAGGATAGGTAGCAGTAGTGTTGGCTGTATTAAGGAGTAAAAATGCAATATTGTAAACTAAAGTTATAGGGTCAAGAGACAAAGACAGAATGTTAGCTGTTTACAAGGAGTCCCACTGGACTCAAGGCAAAGTGTTGCGGTTCAGCCTAAGAGACATCAGGACCACTATTGTCAAAAGTGACAGCTGGATGGTTAAAACGGTACTTCAGAAGATAAATTCACCTTTATGCATAGGATCAACTTATTCCACTCACAGAGAGCTAGAGTACAAGGCCTGAATAGGCCTGAAATTCATGCAGATGTATATTCTTCACAAAATTCTGGGCTAAAGAAAGGGGAGAGCATTTTTTTTTCATTGGTTACATGATCCTTCATTTTATTATATATGAAGAAAAATAGTTGGGTTCCAATTATTCATAGTTCCGCTGAAATGCATGAAAGATTGTTCACTAAAATAAGGCAAATTTGGGATACTTTTAAAGGTTTTAATACATAAACAATGCTGGCAGTATAAATAAAGATTTTGTTCAGAATTAAACCTATTTTGACATTGTCAATTTCTAACCTTCTGACAACAGCCTTAGAAATAAAAAAGCATTTAGCTATCCCGTTAATGTTTGCACACATACAATTCCTACTAAATACAGTAAAATACAATTTACAGTGAGAGTTACTGTAACATATCTCCCTTAAGTTGATATTTATAAAAGCGTACATTAATATATACAATCAGAATTCTGGGCATTTGATTATTCAGTGCAGAAATTATTCCCAATCCTGAAGAATTTGTACTTTTGCACCAATTCATGTTGTAACCATTTTGAACATTCTGTAGTTTGTGCCATCCCTTATAGGCTTCTTGTACTATCATTGGGAATGATGTAGGATTGTCTTTCCAATTATTTAAGAATGGCTACAATTGGAACTGAAGAAGATGGGTATTGTCTGTAATCAGCTTGCTAAGATCTCCTTACTGGATAGCGAGAGAAGTTTAGGTCACGGAGGGATGGAGTTTCTCCATGGCCTTGATAGCAATTAGCTCCAAAAACATCCAGAGCCCAAGCTAAAAATGGGCATGACCATCTGTTTTCATGAATGGAGATCTTTTGTGAACACTTCCTTTGAAGGTTCAGGTGAACCTTTTTGGCCATGGCAACAGTTTTATGTAATTTAATTATGTGTGTGCTAATTTATAGTTATGGGAGTAGGGAGAAGTGTCTCTTCAATATTAGTTGCACATTTGGTAATAATTTTATAATTTTACAGTAATTGCAACTGTTGCTGAAATAGCTGCCTGGGGGGAAAAGTCTACATTACCGAGCAACTGATTATATTTCTCCCTGCTTTTTATTGGCCCAGTTTATTGAATTATTCCAAAAGTTCTCTTCCTCACTTAAATATGTATAAGCCACTCAGTACAAGGAAACATCCAAGTAACAATCTTGAATAACAGTTTGCTAATTTTAATTAGTTCCAAAAAGTCAAGAGCTCAAGGGAATATACATAGAGCTCCCTATTTTTCTTAACAGCAATCCTGTGAGAAGGTTGGGCTGAGAGATACTTGAATATGCTTCACAATTTGTAATAGTAGGACATGGTAGACAAACATGTAAGTAAATCATGCATTATAGAGTTTCCTGCCTAAGCAGAGGGTTGGACTAGAAGACCTCCAAGGTGTCTGTGTCTGTGTCTATTCTATTCTATTCTATGTTCCCAATGCCCAATCTGGCATTTGATCAGATATTTTATTACTATTATTATGATTGGTTGCACAGTCAGCCGGATGTTTAGATTGGATGAGTACTCAAAGATCTGGGATACCCAGATGTTTGATGGTGTTAAAGGTATTGTGCAGGACATAAACAGTTCCAAGTAGAGCTTCCTTTTGCAACTGACCGGTGGTAATTCTGGAAAAAAAACCATTATTCTTTTGCCTTTCTCTGAATTTGTAGATCTGATGGGAAAGAATTAACTTTTCATTTCTCCATATTCATACACCACTTTAAATGCAATTCCTTCTCCTTAGCTGCATGAGCCGAGGTGGCGCAGTGGTTAGAGTGCAGTAATACAGGTACTTCAGCTGACTGGCTAGTTCAGCGGATCAAATCTCACCGGCTCAAGGTTGACTCAGCCTTCCATCCTTCCGAGGTGGGTAAAATGAGGACCCAGATTGTTGGGGGCAATATGCTATTTAGTATACTGTCTTTGGTGTAAGCCACCCAGAGTCCTCGGAGAGTGGGTGGCATAGAAATATGACTAATAAATAAATAAATGATGCTAGAACTTTGGGGGAAAAAAATCACATTCAAGAGGTTTGTGACTTTAACGACAGTCACAAAACTTCTGCTAAATCTGTATGTCTATTTATCTTCCCTGCTTCTGGACTGAGCAACCTTCGCAAATATCCAAGCCACAGTTCCAGCTAAGTTTCCACAAGGCAAACTAAAACCGGACCCCGTCCACACGCAGTTTGTTTAGATCAGTGATGGCTAATCTTTTTGCCATCGCATGCCAAAAATGGGGGGAGCGTGGTGGGGTCACACGTACGCGTGCCCACATCTATAATTCTATGCCCCCTCATGCTCCTCCTGCTTTTGGCACGTGATGGCACGGTGGGCCCAGTAGGCCCATTTTTTGCTCTCCCCAGGCTCCAGAGCCTTTCTAGGAGCTTGGGGAGGGCAAAAAGGGCCTTCCCCATCCCCCCACAGAGGCCCTCCGGAGGCCGGAAACAGTGTGTTTCCTGACCTCTGGTGGGCCCAGAAGGCCTGAAAATCAGCTGGCTGGCGCACACATGTGTGCCAGAACTGAGCTCGCGTGCCCACCGATATGGCTCCGCGTGCCACCTGTGGCACCCGTGCCATAGGTTCGCCATCACGGGTTTAGATATTGCACAAATAAATAAAAATTGGAACAAACCCATCCCACTCATTCTTGTTAGCCCACCGCATTTTGTGACAAACCTGGCATTTCTTTACATTGACCTTTACAGAGTGGTTGGGCAATACCGATCCTTCGAATGCATTTGCACTTGTGTCAGTTAACCACGAACTAGGGAGCGAGAAACAAAGTTATCCTGGGAAAATGAATTTGGCGTAGCACTGAAGGAAATACCCTGCTCTGCCACCTCTTACTCACTCTAATGCTTCAAGGCAGACGTGACCATCCTAGACCAAGCCAAGTGAATTCAATTCAAATCTTTATTGTCAGTGCAGAACACATGTGCAATGAGATTGGTTTGAGCTCCCTCAGGGCACACACACACCCCCCCCCCCCCCCGAAACACAATACAACTCACAGTGAAGACAAAAAATCCCTAACCCAATAAATCATATTAACCAAACACCCAGTCCTATTTCACCAGTGTGAACATGTTACACATTGCGCCGGCCCTGCAGTCCATCATACTACATAGAATGTAGTCCAATGACCAAGTCCATAGTCCGAACACACTAGGGAATTTCTAGAAACCTGGCTCTCTGACGGATAGACATATAGACATTAAAAATATCGATAGACTATGCAAAAGAGACAATCAAGCAGGGAACGTCACCCCCCCCCAGCAATCAGCACCCAGATCAGCACAGATTAACTCCAAGGTTAACATCAGACAAGCCATCAAGTAAACGATATGCCAATCAAAAAACTGCCAAAGAAGCCAACAGCAAACAGCCCGATCAAAGAATCTCTAAATCCGCCTCTACCAACATTTGATAGGGCAAACCACCAGAATATAAACTGACAGCAAACAGCACTCTTTACTAGCACTTGATGACGTTATCTAGTTTGGGTAATGAAATGTCTGCAAAGAAAGAAGCCAGCTCAGAGAGCACCAAGGACCCCTCCTGTCAACCCTGAGCTACAAAATATCTCCCTTTATTAATACTTAATCCTTTTTGCACGCATCCAGAGGTCTTTCGCTCTGCCGCTGCCCTAGTTCTCAGCCGAGCCCGAATATGGAGGACGCGAGCTACTATGCAAATCAGAGATCGGAGTGGCCGCCAATAAGAGCGCGGCTCCGCTCTCTCGGCCGCCAATGGGAAGCCAGCGAGAGGATGCGCTTGGATTTATATCCTTCAGCTTCTCGCGCTTGTTGTCATTGCAGCTGCGGCTATTCGGGGGCCCCCGTGGAAGTAGGCAAAGGTAAGGGGGGAGGGGGAATCCCAAGGAGAGCTAATCGGAGAGCTGGTGGATCGGGGTCATTAGATCGTGTTGAGGCCGCGGGGGGGAGGGGCGGGAGAGGAGTGTGGAATGCGCGGCGTCAGCGTCCTGCTGCTCTTCTAGCCGCCCCCTCCCCGCCGCCGCTTTGCTTACGCGGGTGTTATTTCTCTCCCGTTTATCCAGACGAGGCCGTTTCTGCCTGCCTGCCTGCTTTTTGCAACCGGGTCTCGGCGCCTTAGCTCTTCCCGAGCGCCCAGTTATGTCCGGCCGAGGTAAATCCGGAGGTAAAGCCAGAGCCAAAGCCAAGTCTCGCTCCTCTCGTGCCGGCCTCCAGTTCCCCGTCGGGCGAGTGCATCGGCTGCTGCGGAAGGGCAACTACGCGGAGCGTGTGGGCGCCGGAGCCCCTGTTTATTTAGCTGCCGTACTCGAGTATCTCTCGGCTGAGATCCTGGAACTGGCCGGCAACGCTGCGCGGGACAACAAAAAGACCAGGATCATCCCTCGGCACCTGCAGCTGGCCATTCGCAACGACGAGGAGCTCAACAAGCTGCTGGGCGGGGTGACTATCGCCCAGGGTGGGGTTCTGCCCAATATCCAGGCCGTGCTGCTGCCCAAGAAGACCCAGAGCTCCAAGAAATGAAGCCGGTTGCCTGGCTAAAGAAAAGCGCTCGCCCGTTTATTTCCTTGCGCCCCACCCACAGGATCTGGTGCAGCGGCCACCGGGCATTTTCTCCTTCTTTCCTTCCTTCCTTCCGCGTCACTTGGTGCAGCAGCCCAGTACCGGGCAGATGATTTATTTACCGCATCGTCTGTCCTGGTGCAGCCGGCGCTGAGGTGTCCCCGCTCGCTCTTTTCTTGCTAACCTGATCCTGGCCCTCTTGCCTGCCTCCCTCTCTCCCTCCCTCCCTCTCTCCCCCGCCCCACGTCTCGGTGCTGCTGGTGCTACAACCGCTGGGTTCCTCAGTGCGCTTCCTCGCCTGGCCCAGCGCTGAGTCCCCCTGTGCTCCTTTGCAATTCTGGAGACTTGAGGTGGGAAAGAGCGGTCGTCATTTTTCGTGTCACCGAAAAGGGCACGTGCTTCGGGCCTGGCTGCCATCTAGCGCCCTGCAAATAGATTTTTTTTTCTCCTCCGCCCCTTTTCTCTGGGACGATTGAGCCTAACATCCCATTGCTTTGGGAGTTGTATAGCTTCAGCGATTGGGGGACTGGGGGGGGGCGCAGTGGTTCCCCTCCCCCTTTCATTTTGCTCCCTTAAATAGCTTTGATTCTTCTGGAGAAGGGGGGGGGGAGGATTAGGCTTTTTGGACACTACAGTGGTCTTTGCATTTTTATCCTTGGAGAACTGAAAAAAATGGGAGTCATGATGATGGGAAAGTCATGAAAGCAGCACAGGCCAACATTGGGAAAGCAAGAAACTGCTTAGATAGTAGGCCTCACTATGTGACAATGCTGATTTTATATCTCTTTCTGTACCTAAAAGGTGAGAGTATACAGAAAGAAGGAAGGGTTGGCCATTGCATTGCACCAACACTCGACTTAATCTCTGAAAACTGTGCGGTCCCAGAGCTGGAGATGGTGATGGATCGTTCTCTCTGATGTTGTTGCACATCCCCTTTAAATGTGATCATGAATTTATGAATTGAAAATGTGGGAGGGAAGGAAGTGGTCAGGAATTTCTAAATGTGAAAATAACTTTTTTTTTTTGCTGAGAAAGGAATAGCTTCATATGTTAATGTTTCCCTTGTGTTTGCTTTATGATGAGCTATTGTGTAGTTGTACTGGCACTCCATTCCTGTTTCTTGAGTTTTGGTTTGTTGTGTTGCAGCAAAATCTTAATGAATAAATAATCTCGATTGAGAGGCAAAGACTTTCTAAGAATTCCTAGGAAACTGTATGTACACATCTTTGCTTTATAATCTCCCATCAAGCAGCTCTTGTAACACCTAATACGTTCCAGAGGCAAAAGTGGAATAGGAGTGCCACCCCATATGGAAGGTTTTTCTCTTTCAAACAAAGGGGGTGGAGGAAAGAATGGGAAAAGAGATGCTGCTTATTTCTAAATTTGATATGATATATTCAGATCTGAATGTACTTAACAGTTCCAGCTTCCAGTTTATCTGGAAACTCATCCTAAGCAAGAGTCTTTGGATTTAGGTCTATTTTTGTCCATTTGATGTCACTGGAACGAAAATCAAAGTATTTTAGTGTGACTGCTTTTGTGGTTTTCAGCCTCAATGATATACGTTTGTTTTCTTGAAACAGGAAGCAGTTTTGTTGTATTTCCTCCTTCCATTATCAATTCTCTTGTAATGTCACCTGTAACGATTGAAGTCTAGCGTTTGTACCCTAGTTTGCACTTTAATCTATACACAGTGTTTTTTTGTTTGGAATTTTGCTTCTAGTGCTTAAAATAGAGTGCAAGTATGGCATCCATCTAACTGTAATCCTCAGTAGCTTAATGTTTGGAGGTTGGGTTTTTAGGAAAAGAAATAATTTATACAAGAGTAAAATATCTAGTTAGTGTTGGTGGTTTGCTAAATAAGTGTTTGGATAACGTATGAGCATGGAGGTTGGCCTAGCCTGTCCTGTAATGCCTAGTAGCTGTGGTACAGAGCCAAAACTTGCTTGCTTAGGTGAAAAGTTTATAGAGCCATGTGCATGCAGCAGTCTAGGATATTGAGCAAGTAGAATCTGTAATCATGTATATGGTCAGCTGTGTATGTGCAATTAAGTAGCATGTGTTCGAATCATCATGTGGGATGTAAATCTGTGGATGAACTATTGTCTTGCTCTGGATTCAGCTAAGGATATCTAGACCAGTGGAGGCTGAGATACTTTAATAACAGAATAAGGAATATGGTTTGTTCAGTCAGTTGCTGGTGACTATACAGTCTCATTAGTGATACTTAAAAAACAACCTTTAGCCATCTATGTCTGTCTGTCTTGCCTGTTACATTACAGATCCAGGGGAAAAAAGACCTCTTGGATTTAAATAGCTATGTCATTTTTCTGGCACTGGGCCAGGCAGGCTTTGCTTTCTGTGAGAATGAACACTGATTGCATCATAGAAGGGAAGGAATCCTTGAAATGCAAGGAATGGCTGAGAACTGGAAAACAAGGGTTCCTTTATTTGTGTTTTCTGTCTTTTAAAAATTACTTTCAAAATCAGTATTTTGTGTTATGTCAACTATTGCTTTGTATTAGAAAATGCAAAAGTTGTGAAACTGGAAAGTGCAAAACAAATATTAAACTGATACAGTCTTGAGTACACATCAAAATTGTCTCTCAACATGTCATTGATTTATCTGCTTGGAATTCTTTGGTTCGTGGAAAGAGAAATGGTTAGAAATACTGTTGGGAGAAAGGAAAGATCAACAGCAGAAATGTCTTGTTTGGAGTGAGTCCCTTAACTTCATTTCCTAAGCTCTTTTTCATTTGGGGAAGGGGAGGGAATGACAAAACATGCACTCATAAATGCTGCCTCTTACATATTTGTGTGATGTTACAAATATGAGAGTTTGCGTTTATGATGCCATAACACTTTTTGCAGTCAGGAACAGACCACTATACCAACATATTAGCTGGAAAATTCTGTTATTTGAAAAATCGAAGCTGAATTGTGTGTTGGCATGTAAATTTTTTGTATCACTTTATTTAACTGCTTTAGTTTGCAAGTAGATAAAGTAGGGTGGTTTTCTTTTCCGTAGATGCTATTTACACTTAGCTTTATCTACTGCTGCTATATGAGACTTAAAACTGCTGCAGAGCATCTTGGATATGGTAGAAATGTATTCTTACTTTTCTCTCTTTTGGCTTTTACTTGCTTTAAAGAAAGCCCTTGATTGCTTGATTGACTTTTGAGTCCTTGATTTACTTAGACTGGGTGTGATGTTGAGTCTCTTACTATATTTCCGTAGGTGCACAACTACTTCCATGATCTTTCATCATATGTGCGATAATTATCAATGCCATATCCTCAAAACAAGCTGTATTACTAATTTTTATTGTAAATCAACAATATTTCTCAGGACTTTTATAATCAGTTATAATAATGCCCTTCTACAATTTAGATACAAAAGGTTTAGTCTTGTTTTTACAACTTACCATTAGCTGCTTCCATGAGCCACCTCTACTGATGGGTCACTGTTGATTTTTTCTCTACTACCGGTATGTCCCTCCAGTTGTAGTGGTTGAAACTAGTTTGTTGTTAGGATGAGTACTTTTCAGACTCCAAACTGGTTCTTCCCTTTGGCAAAATAATGGAGCAGGAATAAGTGGAGATAATGGGAACAGAATGGTGGTTAATCATATGTGATTTTGTGTGCCCATCTAAGGTAGTCTATTGCCCTTAAGTAGGGTGGCGAATGCTTTTCCCTGCCAGTTGAATGAGAGTAAGACTTAAGTTTTACTGTAAACAGAATGGGTGGTGGGAATACAAGTGCTGTCATCTAGCTAAGAGTAAACCCTAAGGAGCAATAGGCAACACTCTTAGGTAACTTCTTTCTGACTCGGTCTGCTGCCATTTCCCCCCCCCTAAATACGTACCATGGTATCCTGCAAATTATGCAATTGTGTCATTTGTTCCCTTTCTCCTTTGTGATGCTTTCTAGCTTTCTCCTCAGAGCCCCAAAATAACAGGGCTTAATAACCTTTGTGCCAATCCTGAACCCCAAGTGTTAGCTATGTAATGATGTAATTTTGCAGACAGGAAAGGTTTTAATGAATAATACAAATGTAGCCATAAATGAAATAAGCAGCTTATTGAGAAAGGGAAATAGTGTAATTCCACACCAACCCTTCTCCCAAAGATAATCACCTTGACTAGTTATTTACTCCTTCATCGTAACAAGGATAATTGGAAAGACCTGTGTAGTCTGCAGCAGCTCCTTGTTTTCTTGATCCTTTGTGTTTTCTTGCTTCACACTGAGCATTTCTCCCCAGTTTTACAGAATCAAGGCAGGAAGTAAAAGCCATCCTTTTCTAGGAAATTGCTGCTTTGCCCAAAGACAATATGTAATGTCTTGGCCAGCACATCCAAAATTATCTAATGCCTAGTCCACTTTTCTAATAATCTTGGTATTATAAAAGCGTGGGCTGGTTTTTATAAATTTTGAGATTACATAGTTTTGAATTTTATACATCCAGATCTCCCCCATCCCAGTAGATTCATCAAATGCTTTAAGAGTCACTGAGTTGCCTGTCCTTTACCAGTATTTGTTAGATTTGAAAGGCATGCCTTATCCTGGGCACTTTAGTTTTTGCATCCAACCTAGTTTCCGTGGTTTGTACTGAATTAGAAAGGGGCCTTAGATGTGGGAGAAGTGGGGAAGAATTTTTGCGTCAATTTTGCTACAAAGTGTTTATAGTTTAGTTTCCTACCACCGGGACAACAAACACCACTAAAAAGTGATCAGATGGTTTTGGAGGGGTGAATAGTTACGACCAGCAATGGATATAAAAACGTTCCTGTAGGAGGGTTTCTCCGAGTTGTACCTCCCCTTGGGTACGAAAAGCTTTTAAGTTAACATTATCACAATAAATCCGCCTTTCCCAGTTTCGTTGTATTGTTTTCATTGTTCATTTTGGTCTCTGGATCTTTTAAGGGAGTCGCATACATTTAAGATTACACCAAAGGGGGGGATGATGGGATGGCAAAAAGTTTTTGCCTGCCTCAGTCTAAAGCCCTTCCAAAATAAGCGAACACAAGACGGGCATCTTCAGCAACGAAGGACCGAAGAAGAGCTCGGCGAATAAAAACGGGAGAGCAAAATTCCCATTGCCAGAAGCTTTGACTCTTTTTTCCCCGCCTCCCACCCAGAATCTACGAATCCGAAGCCTTCCGTACGACGACGTCACTTCCGGCTCAGTGATCGCTCTTCTCCAGTGCCCAATCGGCATCCTCGCTTGCACATGCGCAAAGAACGCCAGATGACGATCTCCAAAGGCTAGGAATAGAAAACTCGCCAATGGGGGCGGGGCTTTGCAAAATGTCCGGGTGTGTCCGCTTCGGGGTGGGCGTGAAAAAGAGGTTAATCCTTCTTGGAATTGGCCGGGAGGGCTCCTTTACCTTCATTTTTATTTCGGCCCTAGGCCGCTCAGCTGTCTCTCCCCCCCCCCCATAAGGCTACCCCAGAATGTAAGGTTATTTAGCAAGGAAAAACCCTGGGGGGAGACCGGAAAGGGGGCCGCATCTTTGCCAAAAGCTTAGATGGAGAAGGGACGCAAACAGCCACGCCCACCCAGTCAGTTGCATTGCTAGGGGAGAAGGCGCCAAACATCTGCACCGAGCCCCTCCATCATATCCACCTCGAGACCCCACATTCCCCAAGAGTGATTTCGGGATCTCACGATTCCAACGCCCCCGGGTATCCCATCTTCCCTCCTCCCTCCCTCCCCCCCCCCAAAATAAAAACGACTTGAATATAAAAACACCGAGGAAGCAGAACGTGAGAAAATGTTTTAAAACGATTTATTGAACAAAAAAAAAAACACGAGGAAATTTTGTAGTTTAAAAAAGGCATTTTAAAGACGAAACCTGAAAAGGACGATACAAAATCTTGTAGGCGAAGGTGAACTGCATTCCCCCCCCTCCCCGCCCCCAGATTTGACTAGATATGTATTTCAAACCTGCAGTGATTGCGCAAGTCTCCGAGGTAAAATCAGCTACTCTGCTGGTCACTTGGTCCCATGCGACCGCCCCCCCTTCTCCCCCCCATGCAAGCGCCGCCAGCACTCCAGGCCCAAGAACTGGGCAGACGCCCGTGCATCCAACAGGCTGTTGCCATGGCATCCCAGCCTTTAAAGAGGGGGCGACCGAGATTGCTGGTAGTTCAAACTTTAGGAATCCACCAAGGATGACCCCCCCTCCCTTCCCCTGCAGTAAAATTGGGGGCCGATGACCAGAGGCCGAACCTCGCCCAGATATGGGGGTGGGGGTGGGGAGTATTTACAACGACATCACGCTACTTTTGCAGAGCACAAAAGCAGAAAAGCAAGCTTCCAATGGCAACAATATTCCAATAAAAAAGGAAAAGGGTGCGAGGCGAAGGCGTAACACCTTTCCGCGATCCAAAATGTCCCAATGATCTCGATAGGGGTCTGTGGGTGAAAGCGAAGTGCTATTTTACACACGCCCGCCTTCCGAGGGAAGAAATGATGCAGGGTCAAAAAGACCAACAAAAAATAATAATAATATCAAAGCTGGAAACATGGCTGTGCTTCGAGCTAAAAGTCAAGTGTCGTCTCGGGGCTCAAAAGTCTCGGGGCGAAAGACAACGGAGGCGGCATCTTCCCTCCAAGTTGGAGGCCGGCAGTCTCATTTCCTGCTCTTGAGAGCCTTGGGCTTCGCGGATTTTTTCACCTTCTTGGCGCTGGGAGAAGGGACGCTTTTCTTGGGGGCTTTCTTCGCTTTCACCTTGTCTTTCTTGGCGGTCCCGCCGCCCGCGCCTTTCTTGTGCGATTTCTTCTCCAGCTTTTTGCTCTTGGCGACGGGCTTCTTCTCGACCTTTCGCGAAGTGGAGGCGACGACCGCCTTCTTGTGGGATTTGGCGTGGGAGCCGCCGCCGCCTCCGGCACCTCCTTCGCTTCCCCCCTCCAGCTTTTTCCTGTTGAGCTTGAAGGAGCCATTGGCGCCGGTGCCTTTCACTTGGAGCAAAGTGTCGTTTTGCACCAGCGCCTTGATGGAGTATTTGAGATAGGTCCGCCCGTTTTGCTGGTCGAACCAAGCCACTTTCTTGGCTTCGTTGTAGATTTTGGCCAGCGAGGAGCCATTACGCTCGCCCAATTTGCGGATGGATTCCACCACTAGCTGGCTGTACTTGCCGGGCTGGTTCTTTTTCTTGTTGTTTTTCTTCTTCTTGGATGGGGAGAGCGCCGACACGCCACCTTTGGCTTTCTTGGCCGCCCCTTTCTTTTCCGGAGCCAGAGGCGCCTCTTCTGCCTCGGTCAGCGGCAGGTCAGCTTCTTCCAGTTCAACAGACATGCTGGAAAAACGCGCTGGCTTTCAGCCCCAAAAGTGTTGGGAACGAACGCTCGGCTGGGCCCTCGGAGCTCTTTTTCCGCGGGGCTGCTCTCGGTCGCGGGGGCGCCGGGTCAGCGGAGACGAGAAAGAAGCAGAGCGACCGAGCACGGCTTTCTTCGATGTCGCTTGAGAAAAGCAATCTGCCTGGGCGGGCTTCGGCACCGCTCTTTATATGCGTCAGGAGCGGACCACGTTGAGAACAACAACAGGGAGCGAGAAGGCAAGCTCTGAATTGTGCTTTTTGTGGCCCCTTCGCCGAGCTCTCTTGCACGCATCCGGGGCCGCAGGGACGAGAGGCTGTTGCCATCTGCTCCTCCCGACGGTACCTGATCCAGCTGCCGGGGTGTCAGAGTTTTCCGGACACGGGAAAGGCTCTTCAGAGGCGATTTTAAAGGCGCACCCTATACTGGGGAAAGACAGAGGATAGGGGCGCCCTATATGGAGGGCTCTGCACCGCCTAGAAAGAGCCCCAGCTCTCGGGGAGCGCACGGCCCAGATAGGAAAGCGGGGCCCGCGTGTTTCGGTCCGGTCGGGGGCCGCTGACGAACCTCGGGGGGAGAACTAGCCCTGGGTTAATTTGTTGTAACTAACACACTGGACGCCCTCACGTGGTCGGCTGCAGCAGCACGGAGCCGGCGAGCAGTTTTCAGGGGGGTCCCCGCCCGAACTGGAGGGGCTGTGACTCAAGATACTGCGGGGTTCAGAAAGGGCAGGATTTGGGTCGCCGGGACCCCACAAATGGTAGCGGTCATCATCCCTTAACCTGAGTGCGGAGCCGAGTAGAATCCCTACCCGCATGAAATCCTGGTGGCTGGGGGTTTTTTTTGGTCTCGACTTCAAAAAAAACAAAACCAAATGATGAGGCAGAGGAAGGGAAGCTGTCGGTGAAACTTTTGAGGTCAGAGGGGTAGAAAGTTGCAGTTTACACACGCACCGAGGGAACGTGCGATGAGCCACGATCTTTCGAATGCAATTGGGAGAAGCCAAAAAGGTCAGCAGGGGCGCAAATTTCTCGCGCTGACTTTGGGATCGGTACCCATTGTACGTACTGGGATCGGTGCCCGGAATCGCAGCTCCTTTAAAAACTGACGGCGGCGAGTTTTTGAACTTGGAACCGGCAAAAAAAAATCTCGGGTGGGCACACGTGTTTTTTTTTAAACGCATTTACCCGCTCGCTTTTTTTTCTTCAAATCGCGAAAACTTTGAAAAGCAGCGCCGCGCGAGGGAGCGCAACCAGGGGGTGGGGGTGGGGGTGGGGGGTCACCTCTTCCTCATCCCACCTTCCTTTCGGCTGAAGAAGGGAGGAGAGAGAATCGCCCCTTTATATCACTGATGGCATGGGGAGATTGGCGGCGGAAAAGCGGGAGAGCCATCGTCGCTTAATGGCGGAGGTACCCACACAACAGAGCCGGATTTCCAGACACACCTTCCATCCCCCGATTTCGGAGAAAACAGGAATTTGGGGCAAGAAGGGCGACATTTCTGAGAGCCCCGGGCTACGAAGACGCCTCTTATTCCTCCCGGAACGATTCCCCCTCATCTTTTGCCTGGCAACCGCCTTCCGAGTCACGCATTTTGGAGCAGGATGCGGAAGGTGGGCGCGGGGGAATGTTTGCTTGTGTTTTTGTGTGATTGTTTGAAATCAGGGCGGGGGAAAAAATCCCTGTAGGAGGCGATGGGCGGGTTGGTTGATTGCTAGCTTTAAAGCGCTGCAGCTGGAGAACAGAGCGAGAGAGAGAGAGAGGAAGGAGGGAAAACGTCTCTCCGTGGAGCGAAGCAGAATTAAAGTGAAATGTCGCCGCCAAGACGGAGAAGGTTCGTCCCTCCGCGGATTATTGAAGCTGCTGCTGTCTGCATCCCCATGGACTGGGGCCGCTCCAAAAATTGCCACACACACCCCGCGCTTGCTCTGCCCTCGGCGTCACTTAAACAATGCTAAAGGCCAAACGCGGACCTCGGCGATAAGAGGGGAGCCTCATGATCGGGGACAGCCGACCGCGCCATCACTCCCGCCTCTTCAACCTGCCGTACTCTCGCAGAGCCTCCCCGCGCCTGGATTTAAGAGTGGAGTTTGCGCAGAAAAGAACTCGTCGTCAGCGAGCCTCTCTGTAGCTGTTGGTTTGGGATTCCGGGGGATGAAATCAAGAGGTGGTTGTTTCACGACTTAAGCGAGCAAGAATTGAGGCCTGAGAAAGGAGATTTTGCAGTTTGCTGGAAAGTGCCTTCCCTATTTTCGGGTTTTAAACACCGAAAGGAGTCAGAACTGCTTGTTTTCTAGGGAGGTGAGTCAATCCCAATTCCAAGGGCTGCGATCCTGGGCTTTTCCTGCGTGGTCTTTGGCTGCCACAAACACTTAAGGCACCATGGCCTCTCTCAAAACTTTGCAAATAGATCAAAATCTCTTCCTCTCACCTGCATCTGACCTACGTAGCCATTAAAACAGCTTTCCAGACTCAGATGTTTGCAGATTCCCAGTATCCCATCAATGTATTTAAACAGTCATTTTAATTTTAATAGCATTTAAGACTTCTATACCGCTTCACAGTGCTTTTCCAACTCTCTAAATCTAAGCTGTTTACAGAGTCAGTGTATGCTGTACTTCCTGTTAAAAGGAAGTTGAAACCTTGTTGGTTATGATGACCCAATGTTTAGCAATTTTGTAGTAGCCGTTTTGTACCTGTACGTTTTAGCAATTCTTTAGCAATTTTAATATTTTATGGAAGCTTGCTCAGTAACAACCACAATACTTGCAAATCATTCACCCAGCTGAACTGAGAGTTCATGACATCTACATCAGAATACAGGTAGTCCTTGATTTACAACAGTTCACTTAGTGATTGCTCAAAGTTATAACAGCACTGAAAAAAGTGACATGACCATTTTTCAAACTTACGACTATTGCAGCATCCCCATGGTTGCGTGATTTACATTCAGATCAATGGTGGGTTGCTCCTGGTTCTGTCCTGTTCTTGCGAACCGGTAGTAAAAGCAGCGCCCACCCGCCCAGACGTCATAATGGACAATCTGCACATGTGCAGAAGCTTCTGCACGTGTACAGAAGTACACACGTGCTCGCTTTGCGAACCGATAGTAAAGGTAAGTACAACCCACCCCTGATTCAGATGCTGATTCACATTTATGACGGTTGCGGTGTCCCAGGGTCAGTTATGATAACTGGAATAAGAACCATCTTTTGGGTGGAGCTTGATGTACTTCCTCTAGTCTTGCCATTTTTTGTGTGAAATGCATGCTGGAAGAGTATCAGCAAAGTTCTATTGCTTTCCATTGCAAAGTTCCATGAATTGTCATTTCCCATTTTCCAGGCAGCAAGCAATAAACATGACTTGGGGATGGCAGCCAATCAGAGTTTTGGAAATGCCTTTTGCATGTTCTGTGATGGACACTGTTGCTTTTTCAAGAGGTCTTAATTTTAATTTTTTGAGGACTGAAAACTAGGAAAGGCATGAGAGGGAGCAAATGATGTGACTCATTCCATAAATGCTGTGATTTATGTGCTTGTGTCAGATGTTAGGACACAAGTACATAAGGCTGACATTTGTTTGATTACTTCAACATGTGTATGTCCTCATTTTGCCATCGTGATTTTCTTTAGATACCTCTTCTGGGAACTACTCCACTTGGAAAGGTTTGGGGTATTTGTATAACATGAATTGTCTGTTTTGAATTAATAATTTTTATTATTATTATTATTATTATTATTATTATTATTTATTAAATTTATATACCGCCCTACTCCCGAGGGACTCAGGGCAGTGAACAGCCAAAATAAAATACATGTAATACAAATATTAAAAACATTTAAAATATATTAAATATTATGGCCCCAAAAAACAAATTAAAACCAATTTTAAAACCCAATTTAAAATTTAAAACAATTTATAAGAGGTTAGGCCAGGCCAGCCTGCTGGAGAAAGAATTTGTTTTTTAAGGGCACGATGGAACGCGTGCAGATCTCGGATGTTCCGTATCTCCGGGGGGAGCTCGTTCCAAATGGTAGGTGCTGACCATTTATTAGTTAGTTATTGCTGACTAAGCTTTGGTGTATTTTTATTACATTATTATTTCACTGCAAGAGAGAGACAGAAACCAGGGGCTAAATGCTACCAGTTTGCTCTGGTTCGGGCGGTAGTAAAAAAATGCTTAAAAAGTTTTTTTTAAAAAAAGGTTCCAACGATCACAGCTGTGCCGTGCAATCATCGGAACCTTTTTTTAAAAACTTTTTAATAGCATTTTTTTTTACTACTGGTTCAGGCGATTAGGTAGTAAAAAAAGCTTTAAAAAGTTTTTTTTAAGTTGGCCACACCCACCCAGTCACATGACCCTCCCCCCACCAAGCCATGCCCACTAAGTCACGCCCACAGAACCGGTAGCAAAATATTTTGCATTTCATCACTGACAGAAACCAATAGAAATCTAGAGCACTATATAAAAATAACAAATATAATCAGTAGGAAAAATATAATTCTATAAAAATGCATTTTAAAATGAATAAACAACAGGATAACAGAGTTGGAAGGGACCTTGGAGATCTTCTAGTCCAACCCCTTACTCAAGCAACAGGACCTATACCCGTGATGGTGGCATGCCAGCTCAGCTCTGGCACGCATGCGCGCACCGACCACCTGATTTTCAGGCCTTTTGCCATCATCCTCCTGCCTCCA